>JAPYZR010005090.1:0-11261 GCA_030522945.1 Trichopria nigra
CTGAGATAGTTATACTGTATCGGTATAAGTTCCTGAACTAAGAAGAATTGTTCGGAGAACCAAATTATCGTTGCAATCCACAAACTTTTTTTTCAGTGTATATTTTATAATCTTTTAAGATGAATTATGACGAATCAAGAGTAGCCTTTACATTAATAAATATTTTCCTGGATTATATTGTAATTACATATAACATTCTAGTATTGTATTATATTTATATTTAATACATATTATAATATATGTTAGGAATTAAAAAATTACACGGCAATAATATTAAAAAAGTCTTGCACGAATTCTCGAGAACTCGTTAATCATAATTACAAATATCCCAAGAGTATAAATCGCCGAATTACCTTCGAAACTTTCTGGGTGTTTCTTTTTCAGCGAATGTAAGCTTTATGGTCGACAAAATCAACGCTGCATCAGTAACAAAGAATATTGTGCTTATGGCTTAATGCCTATCGTAAAACGTAAAGGATCCGAAAGAGTCGTAGGTTGCGTAAGTGCAGATTACGGGTTGTGTTCTTATTACAGTTTTTCAAAAGTGTTTCAAGGCTTGGCACAGTATTCAGTTAATTTGTGGAATACGTATTACTTCTTACCTGATAATTTAAAAATGTCGCTATAACTAGTTAATGCGATTCTTATCGTTTAATACATCAAATCTGAATTGTATCGACAATCGAGAGACGACTTGGTTTTGCACGAAAATGTTTGGGGAGGCAGAATAAAAGCGATGGAATCAAGTTCGAGCAGTTCAAACCGTCCTTTTCTTTTTCTTTTTTTTTCAGGATTGAAATCTTTTCTCTAGGACGTAAAAATAATAATTGTCAATGTAATTGGAAAGACATAATTCTCGTCAAATCATCCGGCACGTCGCGGATCACCGAATCGATTCGACGGAAAGTCGTGAGCGCTTGAAGCCAGGGGTTATTCACCATCCAATAGGAGTTACGGAAAACAATTAAGAAATGGAAAGAAGAATAATCATAATATATTTTTTTTTCGTTTTGATTTTTGTCACTTTCACAATGATACGGTGAAACGTCTGCAATTTGACAACTTCAGGTTACGTACGAAGGTTCCGCCAAAAGTACGCAAAATGTAGTCCTTGTTTTCCTGTAACGGTAAAATATCGTATAACGGTCACCTCGAAAGAGTCGCAGGTGCATCGAGATGAGGGAAGCAAAAGTGGCAGGTAGGGCGATGTACAAGAGACCGATGCACTTCCGGCGATAGCGCAGGTGAAACATGTTCCGTATGTCGTGTCATCGACTTGAAAAGTGAATCACAATTGCAAAGACTGCCCATGTCCGCAGGTTCAAAGTATTGTCACCACTTTTAACAATTTGAAATGTTTTAACAAGCTGAATGCCAGTTGTCCAGTCAATAAATGCAATGATAAGAAAGTAATGTTGACCATTTATATATTTTTTACTCTGATCAACAATGGGTAGGCAGTTACTGATACGGGTATTCCGTTTGAATGGTGGAAACCAAACAGTATTTCATCCCAAATATATGCCATAACCTTATCCCAATACTGAAAAGCTACTTGGATATATATAGTCTGATCGGAGCCTGGTGGAGACAAGTAATAAACTCAACAATAACGTTTCACTATGTGACGAAAGTGATGCAAATGTAAGATGAGAAATGTTCCCAATATTGCAGCACTCCGTCAGGATACTAAAACAACAAGAAAGTGGATTCTAGCCAGTCTCAGTAATAGAAATTCACCGCGCAGATAGTGAATTTCGATTATAGGCGAAATCGTTCTTTACTTCGTCAGGAGCGTTCTGTTATTCTATCACGAGTTTTCGGTCGTTTGACTTTTACTCGCGATGTTTTTATTTCGTTGGTTTCGCGTAGCAAAAAAAAAAGAGGGGATCGTTTCGGCATAGTCACCGAGCACGAAGTTCAAAGTCATCTTCCTTAACGCCGAAGATTAAACAGTGCTCGATGCTGCGAAGCGGATCTCGCAGTTGGCCATTAGAGAGAGCTCATGGACGAACGTGACTTTCAGCCGAGCGAGAAGATTTCGCGTTGTATTCGCGAGACATATCGCGTCGTTTGATCCTCGCATCTCGCCCAGGGGATCATGGCTCCGCGATTCGATTAGTTTCGATTACTCTGCTACAGCCGGATTTAAGTAGGGCGCGATAAACGATTATCCGAATTCCGCTTCGAGTCGGCGCTCACGAAACACCGAAACAGCGAATCGATAAAATCCAAAGCGAAGCGAAATCCACTTGCCGGCTCGATCTCCGGCTGTCGTATATAGTTTCGTAACATCTTCCAAGCCTTTGACTTGCGAAAGAAATTCATCCGGCGTTGGAAATGGCAACGGAGAGCAGCTTTGGGCCCGATGAGCGCAATAAATCACGGCGCCACAATTACCTCGCTCGTAAAGTCGAGCAGACACTTGTTAGCGGTCAGGTACCCACTATATGACAGTCTCAGGATTCTCTTCTCTCATCCGCGCGTGACAAACCGACCGGCAGCTCCTCTCGAATATCTCCATAAATCATTTTGCTGCACGCAACCGTCAACCGCGTGCGCTTGGCTCCTGAGTTGGCATTTGCGAATGATGGCGTTTCAATGCGGTAGGCGGGTCAGGCACATTTGTTCGCTTTTCGTCATGGATTTTTAACGTAGAACTAAAGTGGAACTTGTAATTTAATTTGACAAATATGCTCTTTTACTCGTTAAAGGATATTCCGCTGCCACGATGTGCCATTTTTCATTCGGGATCGAATGATACTAATCGATTCCTTCTACCTCCGTGGAATAGCACGTGTAAATGACTGTCGCTTACTTTGAAACATTTATTGATTGCTGGAATGAAATAAAATGAATTATCACCAGGAAATTGACGTAAGTTTGTAGAGAGGTCGGTACCTTCGGCATCGGAGGTCCCTTCTGTAACGCAGAAACTTGTCGAATGCACAAGTACAGAGTCTTTTGTGGATTCTTGACTTTTAGACTTTATGTATAACGTAAGATTTGTTCTCCAGCGTTATAGTAGGGTTACACTTTCCCTTATATACAAACTTCATCATTCCCCAGAAAGGATAGGAAACTTAGAACGTCATACGTGTTGTACGTAAAACAGTTAAAACTCCAAATATCCGGCTATGCTCAGATAAACACAATCCACTAGTATTGGTCTGTAGCATGATTCATTTTATTTTCCCGAAAATCTACGCCTATGCCAAAATAGATTCTCATTAGCTGTAGAACTAATATAATCATCGATTAACTTGGAGCTGTTGGACCTCCCTCCCATTAACTAATGAATATTCAATTCTCTATCCACACGGTTCTGTTGCCGTTATTGCAAACAAACATCAACAATTCACTTTTTGAGAGCACGTACGCGTTGGATTGATGCCCCCGCGTATAATAAATCCAAGAAGCAATATATATGATAATTATATACCGCAACGAAACGGCGACTAGATTGCGCATACTTCATTAGGTCGGAAAACGAAATCGTGCACTTTGCATTCCTCTTTGCAGCAATATAAATAATTAAAGAAAAATCCGCGTTTCATTGAAAAGATGTAACATTTTTACTACTTTAGAGGAAATAATATTAAAAGATTTTTCTAAAATTTGTGTTTGCGATGCGGAATTGATTTCGTTGAAAATACAGAGTGAATCTTTTTTCCGTCTTGTCGCATACAAATACGGTCGACGTCGCAATGATGTCAGACGATGCGAGTCGCGAATAAGACTTTAATGCTTGAGAGATCCCGAAAATAGATAGTTTATTCACCGCACAATTTGCTTCTGTCGACAAACAGTCTCTGATGGAACCTCACCCGATTCGGCAAGACACAAACAACAAGTAAAGTACGCGGACCCAAATTGAGAAAACAGAAAAAACGTTGAAAAGGAACTGGAAAAAGCTCGAGAAAATTGGAATAATTATGGATACAAGGAACGGAAAGGGTCAACGGAAAAACTATATAAGAGATAAGAAGAAACGGATATGTATAAGAGAAGGGATAAAGTTGAATAAGATGGAAGACGAATCGCGAAATGCGTAGGTAGAAGAAAAGAGTAAAAAGAAGCGGGTATACGAAGCCACAAATATGGGTAAAGAGACGAGAATAGTAACGGAGACGGGGTAGAGAAGAAAGGCACAGTGTACCTTTGACCGTATCGCATAAATCAGGCGTCGGCGCGGTGTCAAATCCCGACCTACGATCTGCTTCCACCCCCACAAAATCGCGCTCAATTCGGTCGTTTTACATGCGACCTCTCCGTTCGCTCTTTCGTTTTTCTCACTCTTATTCTTTTCTTTCCCATCCTCATTCTTTCTCAATGTCTTTGCCCGCGTTGAGGTCGTCTCTTTTTAATAGCGCCGCTGGCTCCATTCCCCGAAGAAGTTCTCGCCGACGATCTTGTTTGTCGCCGTTTACGCTCGGTTTAGCTCGCTCGTATTTGTTCACCACACACCAAGAGTTCAGGTCTTGCTTGTCTCTGCTCACGAACAGCTTTTATTTCTTCGCGGCACTATTATTTTGCAAAAGTTGAGCCAGTACTTTAAGTTCAGGGAAAGTACGAGTCGTTTCCGCAAAGTTGAAGTGTAAAACTGCCGGGCCCTTCATTTGGATATCCCGGGCTAATTACAGAGTTGGTTAATTACCAGACGACTGCGTTTATTATTACTATGCACAAAAGTTTGCGAATCGTCCTATTATTGTCAGAGGGATTCACGGGCGCTGACGTAGAACGGAGGCAATCCGTCTTTAATGTTTTTCGTCGCCTTTTGTCGACAATTCGATATCGATTCTGATCGTCCTGCTCCAGGATCCAGTTTCTAATCATTCGTTCTTGCTCCTGAAAATCTTCAATTGCCGGCCTGGGAGATTTGCCGAATCCGCGCTGAGCTGTTTCCAACTTTCGGTCGCTGGGTCGACGCGAAAGCAAGTTTCGAATTGTTACGGCCTGCTTCAGAAGGATTTCTGTTCCACTCCCCGGTTAACTCCCGCTTTCCCATCCAAATACTTACAAACGAATCTGGATTTTCGCTAAACCCCTAAATGAAGTAATTTCCACTCCCCATTCTTATTTAGCTTGAAGACTCTGGCACGTCGATTCTTTTGCACCTTAATCCTAAACTGCTGCATTTTTATGTCATCCTTTCAATATTGTCAATGCATTCGTATAGAATAGGCTATATTTTACACGCGTAAAATATAATAATATCGCTTTATATATCCTTAATAGCACAAAAACCTTCCAGCAATCTTACAATTACCTTAACATTAACATTAACCTCTATGTGGTACGAATCGTCCTCGAATATGGTGCACATTAACCTTACATGCAATGTTTAATTAATTTTGGGTAACATTCCTCCAATATACCAACAACCCCTACCAGCAATGTTAGTAAATGATATTGATAAAAGTTACTTTTCACTACTCTCCTTTACCTTCTAAATTTAAAATCAATGCAAAAGTTTATTACAAATTTCAATATAATGTGTATACATAGAGAGAGAAAGAGAGATTTTGATTGGATTTAAGCATATATAAATTCATATCTATTGCCAATGTTTTTTATATAATATATGTTATTAATTTTTTTTATTCTATTTAATATTAAATGAAAAAAATCGCATTCGTTCCCGGGCGGGATTCGAACCCGGATCCCCTCGCTCGCTGCGCACGCATGATACCACTCCGATACGCCAGTTGTTGCGATGCTTCTATGTAGTATCTTACTCCATTTTAATTGTTGTCTTCTGTACAGAATACATTGCATATAGGTTTTAATTGAAGTTATGGTTACTCTAATCGTTGTATCGGTTTACTTAATAATTTTTGTTAATGGGTTTTTCATTAATTGTTCATTTTCTCGATTCATTTGGTAAAAAATAATTTGCATTACTTACTTAATATTAAATATAGACAATTAAAGATTTAACACAATTAAAAATGTACATTTTTTAATCTATATTAAAGAGAATCAATCGTTTTTCCACTTAAATAGACCACTTACAATCATACAACACCTATTAATACAAAGAAAAAAATAGTATTTCCTTATTCTGAATATCGACATTTGTTCATGTTTAGCATACATCACTTAAAATATTTTGTACTGAATACTGAAATATCTCAAGTTTAATACAATATTAAAGTGTAATCTTAATACAACATTAGGTAAATACAAGGTTCTGTGCTATTAGGTATATATGTGTATTTTTCTAATTGTCGCTCGTCTATAGTTGGAAATTTCTCCACCGATGAGGTACAGCGTAGAATCACCATATAATTAAGGAATAACCTTTCGCTGTACTAGTCTTACACTAATAATAGAATGCGCACCAATGAATGTGCTTAAAAAGGATTTTCATTAGGGGGTTCCGTTTACGTTACTCGCATTGGATTTAGCGAATCACCATAAATCACGTTATTGACCACCATCATATTGTGACGTATAATTAGATCGAGTAGAATTGAATCGAATTGATTGAAGAGCGCCGCGTCGGTGATAACGTACAGACTCCCGTTGTCGAATACAATAGCCGTATGGAGGACGTACAGCCTATAGTGAATTTCAGGCTATTAATGAATTGTTTTTTTTTTTTTCGAAAATTGGGATCGCAATTGGCAAATATATTCTTGTTATGGTGTCAATCATACGCGGTTGTGGTCATCGTAAATATTTCGACATTATTGAATTTTTTCGATTTTATCGATCTAGAATGCAAAATATATCGAATTGCATTAATTACGATGTATGTATATATCGTGAATATTAAAGTAAGTTTAAAGTTTATTTCATCTCATGATTTGTCATGGTTTTTACTTCTTTTTGTTTCAGGTAAGTTTTCGAAACTGATTTGATGTCGTCGAGTCGTTTTGCTGAAAGCGAGGAATTATTCGATCAACGATCTTGATCCTTATATCCACGAGTTACGTCATAAGGTATGTCTCGATACTTATAAAAATTTAGGCAAGTTGGAAACGCCTGGTATCCCTACAAAGTAGTAATATCGTAGATGGTAGTTTTACGGTGCTAGAATTTTAAGAAACGATTAAAAAGTGTTCATTTGTGTAATACTTTTCGAAGATGAGAGAAGAGAGATGACCCGATCAGGCTCGAGATAAATTTTTCGACACTCGTCGGCATGTAGTAGGTATAAATCCATTTCCTTGTCGTCTTGTGGACATGGGAATCTTCATGAATGTTAATCATATATGGAAATATGATCGAATCCAGAAATCGAATATGTCATCAAGATACCAGTCTGCCATGGAACAATAACAGATATAAACAGTCATTATTAGATAGACATTTAATTTTAGCTTTACTAGATTAGCTTTAATAAATTATAGATAACTCTACTATTTTTCCATGAACTTTTATCCAACAGATCAACAAGACGACACGGGAAAGAATTTCGACGCTCGCTCATTGAAGCGTACGGATTCCGTCGGTTCAAACCTAAAAATCGTGTGGACTTTTGTCCTAGGTCTCACATTCTTCGATATACGGTCGAACATTGTTTGCACGAGTTGCACGTAAGCGAAGGGTGAAGAAGAGTGGTTAAAAACGTGCGTCCAATGTTACGAAAGAAACGACGAAAGCGAATAACGGCAGTGGACGGAAATTTCTAGCAAAACCTGTGAAGTGGGTTACGTCAGTTTTGACATCCTGTCTTTTTGGCCTGCTCGTACTTGGCGATTGCTACCGACGTCGGTATAGGTCGAACGTATTTTCTGAGTGAACCGCGGTCGACATCTATTACCACAAAAACGGTCCCGTGTACACGAAGGTACAGCTCGGTTTGCCGGATATCACTGCGGGCGGGCTGGCTGTAAAAACAATCGAGAGCTCCCACCGCAGAAGGCCGCGCATACATTTTGGGTTACTCGCACTGCCAGGAGCAGAAGTTTCACAGATAGGATCGTGTTCAGGAGCAAAAACGATCTGACGAATCCCCCTAGTCGTCGGCGAGTATACCGTCGCGTTTCTACGTTCGCGCCGAGACGAATTCGCCGAGAACAGAAGCTCGCGATTAGCCTCGACGTCAGGACCGCTCCCCTTTCTCTTCTTGACATAGTAATTAATCGAAGAATCAGGCCAGCCCTATCCAGCTATCACAGTAGCGTAGAGCTTGCTGTTTCCAGGACAATGGTTGAACGGTAGAATTCCAAGAAGTTTCGAACGAACGGGACACTCGGACAACTCGGAAACGGTCCGTTTGATAACCCAACTCGGAAGTCATCCAATTGCAAAGGAAAGCGCCAGCTGATGGAAGAGAGTTTATTGAATCAGTACGAATGCGCGGATCGTACGGTATGTGGTATATGAATTTTTGGAAGTGAAATCTCGGTAAGGCGGCGAAAGGTCGAGATTCGTCGCTTCGGAAGTCTGATTACCGCGGAAATGTTCAATTGATGCTCGTGAATGTAAAAGTCTGTATACCAAGGGGATAAATCTCGTATCCGCTCTCTTCGACACAGAAAATGCGAGGAAAATATGAAAGGTTTTTATGCCGCTGTTTGTTACGACGTTAAGCAACGGTGCTCTCGACAGGTATATAGACGATTCTTTCGGCTCTTTCACTTTCTACGGTATTTTAGAGAGTGAATTCGGATGCCCCTAAATAGGTTACCGGATTCAACTTCTTTTTTTTTCCATGTCAGGTCGAAGAATATAAATCTCGTGAATAAATAATTTGACACGAATATTATTTTCTTGTTTATTATTAAACGTGGATGTGCGCGTTATTTGGTTTGATCAAAATGTATGCATCTATATTGGTCTGTTTTTTAATCGCCAATTTCTCAATATATTTTTTTTTTTTTTTTTCGTTTACTTTCATTTTCATTTCAAGCTATTGTTCGAAATTCTCCGACCTTTGTGTGCTTTATTCATTATATATTTTTCATCCATAAAGATGCCTGAATCTTTTCCATAATTTCATGAACTTTCTTTTCTTTGGAATCGAGTCAGTCCTCGTATAAAAACGATCACGATCACATAAAGTTGCGAATTGTGCCCGATATGCGGCGAAGATCGAAATTGCCGAATCTTATTATCAGCAAACCATTCATGAAAGAGGGTCGTACAAGTCAAACCGAAGCCGCATGACGCGGAAATCGGCAGCCCCGACTTTCGCATTGTCTTACTTTCCAAGCATGAAGCAGACGTCTTTTTCCAGACGATGCCATTCCCGATTCTCGCTTGGAAAACATTTCTTTTCAAAATTTACGGGGATGAACGGCTAGCACGAGTATCCAGCCACGCTGCGAAATTCAAGTCGTTCTTTTTCCTTCTCTCCACCTCCTCCCCTATACGCCGTTCGCGTTTCTCATCATCCAAAGTATTGTTCTCATACATTACACACAACGTCTCGCCAATATTCCATCTGATGTATGGATTTTCATTCATTGGTAAATAAAAATTAATTAGGGGAGTATTCTCGATTGGAATTGCGGGTCCATTAACGAAATATTCGTAGGTTACATAGTCGAGAGCGCCAAGTGCATAACTTCCGTCCTATCTATCTCGTCTGTTTTCTGAACAATAGCGTGCACAATGGGACTCGAAGGTTTTGTGTCTTATCCCCTCTTTGGTTCTGTGTGCAAATTGGATGTTGATCTAAACTACCGCCGGAACAAGAGGCTGGGAGATACACGAGTGCTTCACGAGTGCTTACTTTGTAAATAAGTTCGGAGTCGTCGATATGCAGGCAGCAGCTTTCTCGAGATAGCCGTAGACGAAGCACTCAGGAATGCGAATTAAACTCGTACTTGGAAATTAGTGGAGAACATTAGGAAGGGAATGTTATTAGTGCATGGTACGAAGTTTATTTGTCGTTCAAATTAAAGACTGTTTTTCCGCTTTCCATTCGCTTTTTCCTCCATTTTACCATTACACGCCGGCATGCCAATTCTGAACCTTGAACCAAGTGGAAAAATTCGGGTCATTTATCAATTATCATTGATCAGTTTTCGAAGCGCGGTACGATTTTCGATGACGAGTGTCGATTGTCAAGAATGTCTAGCCACGGACACGGTACGCCTCGTGATGAATTATCCGATTTGCAGTCTCATCAAAAGGCCGCAAATTGATGTATTTTTTAGGGCGCAAGGAGGGGTACGTGCTACCCTATCGGATGGAACAGTCATTTATAGGGTTAACACAAATTTCGGCATGCAGAGCTGTGCCACGTGGCCAGGGTCGTGTCAGTCAAATTTGCGGGGCGGCTTTGCGAAATCATTATCGTCTTATTGCCAGTGCCGTACGTACTCGCAACCGTGCCCGTGCATAAATTTGTACGCGACACTAGAGCGTAGCTTGCAAAACGTAATTCGTGTAAGAATGTCGTTGTTTTAGGAAATTCAATCATTGCCATTAAAGAGGGTCCCCTCGTCGTGTCTAAAGCCTCTAAATGCACAAAATTTTGTGCGCATTGATAAGATTGTTCAAGATTTGTAATTAACTCGGATTGAGCGATATTCCGCGTTCTTTTTTTTTTATCGGGGCGCAAGAATAAATCGGAAATGGAATGGATTCGAGAGTTCCATATGCCTGGCGCGTCTCACGTCTCGGCGTAAGTGTTTGCACTCTCGTTTCATGAAAGACGCCCCTTTATGTCGCCCGATAGACTTTCCGATATCGGGGGCGCAGCGGCGAATTCCCGCTCGGTCTTTCCGTTCACGTCTCCGCACGGGGCTATCCCCGTGCCTCGTTTTCGTGTGGCTCCCCCTCGGCGTAAGGACCCCACGTACTCGCTTAAAGTCGAATAGTGCACCTTCGGGCGTTCGCGAGCCGGTCGATGTTGATTTACGCCTTGCCTCCGGCTGCTCTACCGGGACCCGCTTCATGAGATTTGATTTTCGCAATGGCAAGTGCGTGCGAACGATAACCGCGGGTCAGCGATCCTGCAACCCCAGATCGCCGTTGGTGGGAATCTCCGTTTTACGGGATAACGACTCTCGAATCGAGGGAAACGTTTCGGTCTCTCTCTCTCTTTATCTCGCTTTCGAGAGAATCGAAGGTTTTACTGTTAGTATCGTTAGGAACAGTTTAACGGTTCAAAATGATGAGAACAAAAATGTTGCTTCGATTTACGTAGCGCTAAAAATGTCGATGCGAAAACGGCCGATAGTCATGCTGCTTTATTACACACGGAGAACAATTTTAACATTCATATTCTATGCCATACACAAGTTTCGCCCTGACGGCAGCGTGCTCTTCCGTGAAGCCCCCTAGTTATTGAGTGC
>JAPYZR010005091.1:0-11259 GCA_030522945.1 Trichopria nigra
AACATTTATTCTCTCGACTAAGTAAATGGTTGTATTAACCAATGAATATCCAACCAATAATAAATTAGTCATTTCAACCAAGTCGTTTTTTCCGTGTATGAGGAAAGGTTGAATATTTGTAGGGATTTTCATCTGGCAAACTTTCTCATATTAAATATATATCTCTATGATATAATATACTATTAAAGAGAGTAGAGTAGTAACCTTTGTGTACTTCAGTATTTCACAAGTGTCGTCGATAATAAGCAATTTACAAAAGAAGAGACTATCTATTGTCAAATTACGTTCGTGAAATCCAAAGTTTCAGGAATTAACTTATTCTATCGGTTTTCTAATGAAGCTGAAATTTTGAAAACTAATAACTTTTTGAATTAGTATTTCCTTTAATTTGTACATTTTTTACATTATTACTGACATCACGTTTATTGGTTATTTTTTTTCTAAACAAATCGAATGCAACTCCATTTAAAGTACAGTTAAAAATAATTTGATAGTTATTACCTTTACAAATAATTGATATGCATGCGGTTTTATTGATCAACAATATATTTAATCATTTTATTAATTTAGAATTATTTCTATTATTTTTCTCCGCATATTAAGTATAAGACCTCATTTATTAAAAACTATATTCTAAAATACCTCTGTATTTCTACTACTTGTACTACTTTTGTATTTCAGTTACGGCTGCCGAAACCAAACATGCTCTCATGCCGACAAAATCTGGCATAGATTCTATAATAAAAAATATTACCAACAAATTAACTGGAATACCCGGGATTGGGTTGTACATAGAGCCGATCGTAACAACAATATCTGACATGCTCATGAAAATCGAGGAAGAGACGAATGGAACGTTAACTCGACTATCTAATGATATCCTGCCATGCACAATAACGATAAGCGCCATTTCTTGTGAAGGTTGGGACAAAATGGGAGGTTCAAACGCCGTATTTAACGATATCGTAGATAATTTTCCTACAACATATTTGTCCGAGGAGGTCAAATCAATGGCGAAAATGGGAGCTGAATTTTTGGTCTCTACAGTGATGAATGCTATAAAATAGATTAATGTAAATCATCTGTGATAAGGGCGAAATTAACAGATTTCGAAACTTTCGGTTCAGCTTTGACAATGTAAATGGTATATAATATATATATGCACATACGGTGCGTTTCTTTTAATATGAATTTAGTATATATGTAGAGGTTTTATTAAGGCGTGTTCGAACTATCAATTTATTAAAACTTTTAAACGAGCCTATGCCATCAAATTCTTTCCAAACCAATTACCGTCGAATAAAGAAATATAGTTTTGCAGAAAAAGAAATACGTAAACTATATTGCATTTCACGAAGTGAAACTTGAAGACAAAATTAGCATGCAAGTATCGATACTATATAGAACGTAAACAAGTAGAAATGATAAGACCATATAATAAATATGTATATTTAAAACCTTCTTCGGTGACGGAAATGCTAAAATTCAGGAAACACATTTCTTTCCTGTATAATAGTAATTGAAAAATGCATGACTTGTTCTATGTAGGGGCTACTCGTTTCATATCTTGCATTATGTTAACAAATGTGATTTTGCATTTAAAGCTAAAAATTCATTCCCATGCTGGTAAAGTGAAATTGCTAGATTTTCGAGTCAATTTGCCTTTTGGCAATGGAAAAAGATGAAAAGAAATTTCGAGTTTTTTCATTTTTCGTAATGCATCTCCATAAAGGCAATCAATTTTCTTGATATTAATTCACTAATATATATATAGTATATATATATATATATATATATAAAACAAATTAAAATTTTTAAAAATATTTCTCCATTGTTCTCAATACTATTAAAAAAAAATTGAAATTTCAATACGTTTTCGTTTTCTATGGGATTGGTTTTATTATGAAAAAATTACCGACATATATATATATACTCTCTCGAGGGTCACGTTTATTACTATATAACGATAACCTTTCACACATCTTCGTACATTCGCTCTCTCGTCTCCTCTCTCTGTCTCTCGTCAAAAAATCGAAAGATTTAAACGGAGAAATATCAGTGGCGATATTCGAAGAGGCGAATACTGCAAATTTTAAACACCGATTTTATTCGTATAACAAGTATAGTTTCTTTCTCTATATTGTCAAATGTGATTTTATATCTCCGTCCTTACATTATGCTATATATAAGTTCATAAGATATTGTTTCCATTTAAGTTCGACAGATCGAAACTATAATTAACGATATACTATAGTTTTAAATCTTTATAAAATAAAATGTAAAATATAAAAGAAAATAAAAAGTGTGTGTGTGTGTGTAAATATAAATCTGTATAAATGGTGAAATTATAAAATCACAAAAATTAACTTAACGACGCCGAACTCCAGTTTCTTATTCATTTCTAAACATTATTAAATAAAGAAGCGGGAATTTTTTAACAAAAACCCTTTTCCTTAATATATTTTCGGGTATGCTCTTTCAGAATCTAAATTTAAAATCGAAATATCTCTTCTAGATAATTAAATATGGCGGCGTTTATGACAAAAACATGAAAATTATAAAATATAGCTCCCATGGTATTTTCTTTACATTGCGATCGATAAAACATCACACATTGTTCGTGTATAAGATAAAATTGGCAATTTATCACTTCAACATGTTTAAAACATGTAGGTTGACACTTTCACTCAGATACGTCCGATTCTAACGAAAATTGGTGAAAGTGGATGTACATATAGGTTTTTAGAGTCGCTGAATTTCTGTTTTACTTTCAAAATTCAAAATGGCGATTCCAATATTGAATCCAATGGTGGACCAAGATTCGAAAGAAGATAGAAAAGTAATATATACATTGTGTATATTATTATTTATGGTATCTATCGATTAAATACCGGGAAGAAAGATTTTATTTTTTTATTTTTTTTTTTTTTCATTGTCCCCACTTTTATGACCCTTCATATCTGATTGCGGGTCGCCTCCTAGATGGTCCAAACACGTCATTTTTAACTAGTCAATTACTTACAACTCTGAACTTTTTTGGAACCATCCGAAGCCAGTCCCCCCACTTGCGTCTGCAGCGGACTTCGCCCCTCTGTACCCACATTTATGTGTACAATGGGCTAGGGAAGCTGCAGGAAGCATATGCCAAGTACAGCCGATCCCAGAGCAATATCCGTCATATATAATTGCTGACCAATACTTCTCAGTGACGCCGGTTAGCATTCAGCGCCAAGCGTGGTTGAGCCCGCACAGACTGCGAGCGCCTGGGTGATATGTAACCGGTCGTACTGTTTTTCTTAAAGTCAACAATTATTGTGACGGGAATCGAACCCGGGACCTTCGTGACCATCAAGTTGGGCGAAATAAGACCGATGCCTTATAGTTCTCGCAACCATCGCGCCGCTAGAAAGAAAGATATTTATAGCAATTCTTGTTCATTCACCAAATGCGGTTCAGTCATCAGAATTATATATATATATTGAAGTATCCCTGGTGGTAGAAATAAGAATGTAAGCGAAATGTAACCAAAGGTATCGTCATTAAAATGTATAAAAAAAGTTAATTAGCTAGAACAGGGGACGTACAATAAGCGTGCGTTGGAACCCCTTAAGCGTAAAAGAGTGCACGAAGAAGGTACTGGAGTCCACCCAGGTAGAAATCGAAATGTACGAGGGATGTGTACAGGCGTCCAGATCGCACTTTAAATGACAGTTAAGTGTACGTTAACTGTAGCATAATAGTGATTTAGACCCCTCGTACATCCTTCGTACATTCCTATTTTTACCAGGGTAGATTTATCATTCATCATATTTCGCAATAACCTAAGAAAGATGCAATTTTTTAAATTTTAGTACGTCCCCAGTAGAATTTTGTTCGTGACACATATAGGGCCCTGGCCGGAGTCCCGTTTAAAGCCGGGGCTCACCAATATGTCATGCTTAAAATTATATTAGTGATTATTTTGTACAAGATTGTGTATATATCTCGATTTATAATTGGTGAATTTAAAAGAAACCGACTTCAGATTCGGTACTTTTTGCCCGTAAATTTTGACCTTAACCAATTTTTTGATACTAAATTAATAAAGTTGTCCGTGATTAAAGTTTTTTTTTTTTGCCAGCATTTTAGTACGGATATATCCAAAAAACGAATCAGATCTAAGGTGTACCAACGGACAAGCTTCCCAGTAAACAAGAAAGCATTCAAAAGCATTCAAAATCATTCACTTCCATAAAATTCAAAAATTTACTATTCTTTCCAATCCTTTTTCTAGCACGAAAGACCAGGGTCAAAAAGCATTAAAAAGCATTGAAAATTTCAATGATGTTTAATGCTTTCCCACTTACTGGGTTTACTTTTTAGTCCCCGAGCTCTTCTGATATCTATACTTACGGTCGTAAGCTATAGAGCACGTAGTAACTTACGTACGTACCAGATCATGGACGGAATTTTTTTTTTTTTGTATTTTTAGGCCCATTATGATGTGAAACATGATGGACATTTGATGAATGTATATATAGTCATTTTTTCTAGTCACCAAATTCAATATATTGTATGGGTCGAAGTAATAAAGATATACATTCGAAAAATCCTGTACTTGATCCGTGGAGGTGTTTCATCCAAGTTCTATAGATGACGCAAATGTTACCCAGCCTGGGAAAATTTCTAATCGCTTTCGTGTACGGCTAATGACTTCCTTGAAGTTAATAAGTATCTTGCGTTTTTCATGCGAAATTCGCGATGTAATTTCACGTATAATACAGTCGATGTCAAGCCTTCGAACTCATTTATTTAAAACTTAATTTCATACTTCACACAACTTATTCGACGTAGTAAAAAAAAAGTGTTTAAAAAGTCATCAGGCATATAAAAACGAAGAAGGTAAGAAAAATTTCATTAAATCAGTCACAACAGTTCACTTTTCCGGTATGTGCAATGTTTCCATTTCTCCGCATACAATATAGTGGAACATTTTAGCGACTTTATCTAAATGAATTTAATTTTAATTTTAAATGGAGGAAAATTATAATTTTCAAAGGAAAAAGGAGGAAGTGTAAAGCTTGTATTTATATCGATACATATACAAGATTCATGAAATTCATAAATATATATTACAAATGTCTAATGAAATAATAGTATGTTATGTAACAAGGGCGAAATTAACGATTAATTATCACGAGTGTGAAGTTTGTCGATCGAGCGAATCGAGGGTTACAATTCCACTCATCGGGGATTGGTATGTCGCACGTGTTGCACACGATATTTTTTAATATGACGTGCGCAAGGATAAGTTATTCGTCCACAAATTCTTTTACATCACACGTATAATAAATTTGATCTTTTAATTAAGAATATAATTCATAAAGAAGTTTGGTTCGACATTTAAGTGTAGCCTGAATTTACGGTTGTGAATATAACAAAATTATAAAATCAGAATGAAAAAGTATATAAGTAATCAGTTACTATCGGGTAGTTAACGACGCGTCCTTCGCATCTAATTTTTTACAAAAATCAGCATAGAGTACCGATAGTGCAAATGAAATTCATTTGCGACGTACAAATTTGTCAGTAGTTTATAAAAGAGTAACAGGACACTTTCGCATTACGTTTTAACAGTTTTCTTTTCACGGCCACACAATGAATAAGCCAACTTACATCATTTTGGGGATTTTCTTCCTTGGGATGACAATCGGAAACGTCAAAGCCGGTGCCAGTAAGTATTTGAAAATTATTAATTTATTGATCAGAATTAAATCATTTGTGTATGTCATGATATTAATTATTTTTATAGGACGTGTGTATAAATATTGTTATAGAGAGTGTCATCTCTAATATGCAATTTCATATCCGTAATATTTTTATGTTAATCATTTCCATTTAATTAAATGTAGAGAGAATGGTGAGGAAGAAATATTTTGTTCGTGAATGTTTAATCTTCAATGACAAGGACAGTTTCTTAAAATTGGATATATTAGAAAAAAAATTATAAATAGTATATATGAAGGCAGACGACGCTGATCAAATCCCAAGCAGCAAATCAATTAATGGAAGGTCGAAAAGAGGTAATTTCGACCTGATTTGCTGCTTGGGATATTACTATAAATTTTATAGGATATTTTGTAAATTCCTTTATTTACGGGCTAATATATTATTAATTTTTGGTTCTATATACATATATTATACAATGTTTATATATATTAAAGATTTAGTTTTTTAATGCTTTAGATGTCCTTTTTTACTGATCATTATTTACTATATACAATAGTTATCGAATAATCGGGTGTATGACAAACGCTCAAATGGCCAAATGTTCGAAAGTCCGTTTTGCTATTTGAACACGGGGCTTCGAATGTGACAGAAAAATATATAGGCGTTCGTACATTTGGCCATTCGAATATTTGTCATGCACCCGAATAATCTGTTACAAATTTATTATTATTAAAAACTGTACGTTAAAATTGTTGAATTTCACTTATAGTGATAAGTTCGTAGTTTAATTTTGGGTCATCCAGTATACGTTAGGTGCGTTATAATATTGCAATATTTAAAATTAAAATAATCTAATACGGTATAGATAATAGTGTATATATAGTCAGCGTCAAATTTCAAGTCAACCCAGTTATATACACTGTAGTTACATAATATATGCCAGTCACTCGCTTAAATGGAAATTATTATATTTTTACATATATTGATTGTATTACTTATTCTATAGTGTAATACCTAGTCGGAAATTAATAAAAATAACTAAAAACAATGCGAATTCATCGCTTTGAATGTTGCCTTTCAATGCACATTTTTCGATCAACCCAAACTATAGATCTTTTTGTTGATAATTTTGCTTATTTGGTGGTGTCATATGTGAAATAAACAAGTTACGCATGAATTGAAAGAGGCAAACATGTGTAACATTTTAACTTTACGCACATAAATTACAAAAAGTGTATTATGTATCAAGGGCGTAATTATCGATATTCACGAGTGTGATTTACACACGCGCGAAGCGATTTGGATAATCACACTTTTTGGAGATCGATATTTAGTGTGCACGTGTCATTGCACACGATATTTTTTAATACGACGGTTCCGAAATCGAGAAAAGCGCCCGCAGTGTTAAGAAAATATGAAATGAAATTTTTCTCTCACTCAAATTTTCACCTCTGATGTGTGTGCTCTTTTTCATATATAGCAATAAATACGTGTTGGCCATCCGATGTAATAATTTCGATGCAGATGGTCGGTAAAACATAAAAATTTGGGTTTTTTATTTTAATTAGGATTGCAGTAGATGGACCTATTGAAATTAATTTATTTCGATACACAGAATAAATAAATATTTGAAACTAAGCCTGCGTTTAGTTTGGTTGTTAGTATCCAGTACATATATATATTAGACTCATAATTGCTAATTCGAATTTCATTTACATATTCCTTCCATGTTAATAAAATTCTTAAAGGTGCTGTTTTTCAAAATGCTACTTGTATAGGTATTAATTTTACACCGATTCATTTTCTCGTACTTACTTCAATGGCTACAAAATGAAAAAGAAAACACGCGCGTTCAGTGAAAAATTGTAACTATTTTCATACTTTAATTATTCAATATAAATGCAGTCATGGAAGAACTAAATGCAATAATTCATATCTCTTACGCATTCTAAAATTGGAATTAAGCGTACATGTAGAAAACGCGGCAAACACTTGTGCAAATCAACTACGCAAACGTGGATTCGAAGGTTCAGTCGAATATCGAAGTACCTAAGCATTAGTCTGTAGTATTGCAACAATGCGCGTTTTTAATCATCTTGTCATGATCACAATTTTCTTTTTGGTATTTGTAGAATCTGCCATCAAATTCCATTATGGTAATGTAAAACTTAATAAACATAAAACGCCGACGAATATTTATTTCATTCAATGATATTGACGTAACTGTTAGAATCATAAAATGAATTATTTCTCTTGTTATTTTAAATATTCCAAAATATTATAAATAGTTATAAGTGGTTATTATTTCACATGTAATTAATAAATCAACTGAGATAAATGAAAGTTATAAAATTATTTAAAAATGATTTATATACACCTGTTATAATCATTATTGCATTTCTGTGGTGTGTATTATTTATAACAAGTCAATACATAAAAATAAATAATTAAGGATATTTTTATTCATATAGTTATGACATATTATTTGACCTTTACTTTTGTAAAAACAAAGTTTCGGCCACCATTTGTCCAAAATATTTGCACAAAATTGTACCTCTGTCTTATTATTAATTTATTTTTAACACACCATGCATGGGTGTTTTTCTCGATTTCACATATGGCCACAAATAATTGAAGTTCGGGTCCATCTTATTAAAAAATATATGCATCACATGCGACAATAACAAAGAATGTTATTGTCCCATTCCCTTCGCTCGTGGTTTCGTTTCATTCGAAAGAAATTAGTTTTGTTGCTGATAAGAGAAAATAAATTTCTGATAATCTTCCTTTAATTTTCAATCAATGTCAAAGATAGTTTTTTGGGAATTAAGATATATCATGTATAGAATCACCGTTCTAAAGTCCAAATTTGAAAAAAAAAGCTTCAATCCATTTTTATTTGTATTTTATATTTAGGTTATAGTAAGTTCAGAACTTTGGTGTAAAATGTATTTTATAGTAAAAAGCACATGATTTTATTTTAATATTAATCCAGTAGAAATTTTTGAAGTTGCAGAATTTATAAATATCATTTTGAATTGATATTAAAATTTTTTTCTTTATATTTGTAGTTGTTGAACGAGCTGTCAGCGCGGATTCGGCCGAAAGTTCGGGAGGCAACGGCATAATGTCATACTTTATCTCAATGTTTGCGGATTTAGTCGGACGTGTACCATATATAGGTAGCGCTTTGAAAAGCGCCGTAAACATCATTGGTAGAATCGTCGAGACTTTTGAAAAAATAACCAATAATGTACTTGGTCGAATAGTTTCAGCTGTAGTTCCATGTACTATCAGTTTGAGCAATGTAGAATGCAGTGGAGTTACCAGTAGGGGTGGGTGGAAAAACTTGATAAAAGGCGTCATAGGTACAGCACCAGCACTACTTCTGCCTGCACCATTTGGTGAATTAACAAGAATAGCAATAAATATCCTTCTTTCGGGTTTTTAATCGATAGATACTATAAATAATAAATGATTTACTATATCGATCAACACATTTGAAATCAAACTGTACTACTACACATGAATTGGTAAATAAAATGTAGCAATAATTTACAATAAATATACTCAAATTCGATTGTATTGTTTAAAAAGAAATAACAATCTATTACCTGCACGCAAATATTAACCCCATTTTAACGATAATTTTCTCTATTATATAACATTTTTCATTCTGCAGAACATTGAATTGATAAATAAAATAATTATTTGAATTATTTATCAATTGTGATAGATGTATGACTAGATTGGTCTTATAAAATAAGAGTTATGGGAAAAATCGATCTACTGAAAATCGGTCATTTTGTCTACTATACTTTGTCGGACTATGTTATGTCCTTCCGGTTTATTCACGTCTTGTTTGCTCGTCGTGCCCTCTGTGTCGGAGAAAAGACGCGGCTTTACCATCGTGACGTCACTCATCTACGGGTATATAGTAGTGCGTGTGTCTTAAGGTAAACGATGTCTATAAGGCGAATAAAAATTGACGGATTAACTAGATCCAAATATTAACTTATTCAGCGTCAACGGTCATTCCTTGAGTGCTTGGAACGTGTTTGGCATGTGTTGAATGGATGATTCCAGTACATTGAAAGTGACTGGGGCGAATTCCTGACAAAGAAAGACGAAAAAATCATCATTCAACTCATAGCAAGAGCCGAAGATCGGAAGTTGATGGATTATTTCCATCAAGGAGGATATGTTCAACGAGCTGAAACGTCTTTTTTCAAAGCTCTCGACCAAATTCAAATATTCAAGTTGGGAGCTGAAACTTCAACTTCGAACTCCACTTCCAGAAGCGGTTCTGCAAGAATTAACTTCTTCGCAAAACTCCCTAAGATAAGTTTACCGTCGTATTCCTGAAATTATCTCGATTGGCATAATTTTAATAATCTCTTTAAATCTTTAATTCACGATATTTCACATTTACCGAAGTCCGACAAACTTCAATATCTAAAAGAGAGCCTCACCAGTGAAGACGCTAGCTAATCAAAAACGTCGCGATCACTAATGCGAATTATAATGGTGCTTGGTGTACACTCGTCGCTCAATAACACAATACGCGAGTCATTGTATCGCCGTATTTACAAGCTTTGTTCGATCTTCCGCTCGTGAAAAGTGACTGTCTGAAAGATCTAGAAAAGCTTCGCGCGATACAAGCATAGGAGTTATTGAGGTGTTGCATAATTTGGAACGTCCAGTAAATGACTAGGATGACATACTGGTATTTTTGTTGGTTAAAAAACTTGATCGGAATTTTGGACACTTTGGAAGCTCTATCGGGACTTACCTCAGTAACGTCTAATGGGGAAATTTCTAAAGTTAAAACGCGTCTAGATCACTTGTATTCTACGCAGGTGACGAGTTCGAAAATAAAATGTATGTGTTGTCAAGGTGAACATAAAATATATGCTTGTGATAAATTCAAATCAATGCCAATCGAAAAACGAGATGCCTTTTCGTGCGCAAACTTCGTATGTGCCTAAACTGCCTTAGTGCTTCGCACATTGTTTCTGCTTGTCGAAGCAAGTATACTTGCTCGGTTTGTGAGCGAAAGCATCACACTTATTTACATAATTTGACTAATCCTTGTGTAAATGTCTGAGCTGCTAGCACAACCGAAATGAGTCTTTCCGGTACATCAATTCCGATACAAAATATTCCTGCAATCATTACGGCTCTTGAAACTATCTTGGTTCCTTAAAAAAAGTTGATTATATAGTACATATTACAGAATTTTAAATATAACAATTAAGACAAATTAATCAGATAGATACAAAAATATGATCGGCGCAATGATAAAATTAATAAAATTACACAAAATACCGATATACATAATTGGACACATTCTTTTTAAAATTTCGAAAAGTATCGAGCCAGCGAATCGACAAATCCAGAGCATTCCATCTACGTTTCAGACGCGGAATTGGATGGTAATAGACGATGTTGGTCTTACACGATGTTTCCCTAATCACACGCGGGTCGCGTAAGGGGTAGTATGATTCCCGCGATGGAAATAAGTTGGACAGGTCTGGATCCGAAATCATC
>JAPYZR010005092.1:0-11253 GCA_030522945.1 Trichopria nigra
TTTAACCACATATTCTACAGATTATAATCTTTCAGAAAAAGATAAAGAAAAAAATCGATTTTTTTCACCATTCTAGGTGTATTGTCCCCCTTAAAAAAAGTCGGATTCTAAACGTTCGTACTTCAGATGAAGTTTTTGGTAATAAATTACTTTAAAAATTTGGAAATGTAATTTCGTAACTAGAGATTCGGAGGAAAATAAAACAGAAAGAAAATGATATAAAACTATGCGATATGTAAAACGCTTCAATAATTCAATTCGTTAAATTCCCAAAAGCAAAAGTCGAAATAATCCGAAAATCGGAATGTATTTTCACCTCGGAATTATTTCACGTGAATAATTTTGTCGATACGTTAAATTACGTTACTATCCGTCTGGATTTTCACGAAATGACTCGTGCATTTTAATGAAACAGCTGTACGTTTTCAAAGGGCGCGGTGTTTATGAAGTTATTAACGTTAATTACAAATTCAATATTAATTATTAATTGTTATTGAATCTGTCGGAGTTAAATGGATTTTAATTATAATTTAAATGCTGTTAACATTTTTTTCATACCATTATATGGTGCATTTATGTCATTTTTGCAGTTTAATTAATGACGTTTAAGGAGGTTTTTAAAATTTTTACTTCGCAAGATCAGATTTATATTTTATAAAAAAGGTCCTATTCGGAATTTTCACTCAGGTATGTGCAATGTACCAAGCATCATTCAAGAGTCATCAGCACTGTACAAGAAGAAAGACACTCGAACAAAGTAGGGCAATCTGTGCTGTGCGGGCAAGAGGAAATCGTAGTACAAGTGCCTGTATACGACTATACCTCTGGAGAGTTCCGAAGAAATATCATGAAAAATATATATGTGCGCATGCATTTTAAAAACTCGTTGGGCAAATATAAAATACCAATACACGTAAGCGTATTTCCCTCATTTGCGCAGCGGCCCCTGCACCTTTTCGTGTATCTCTGAGAAAGCTTCCTCTGATGTTCAAAGGCAAGACGCCTCTTCATTTCCACTTTTATTACCAGGAAGAAAACTCATGATGCACGTGCCAGTCTCTCTCGTCAGAAAATATATACACATATATATACGTGTGCAAGAGAACCATCCGTATAGGTAGGTTCGAAATTTGAAAAAGTTATTAACGATGATGGCGTTTACTGCTTGCATCGTTATTTTCTATTCGATCTTCTTGAAGAAAGAAATAAAAAGAGTTGTAACTTACGAATCGCACAAAAAAAAATCTAAGATGAGAATCTTGCATAGAACGAAAGATCAATATGAATACGAAGTCACGAAATAAACCACTGAATCTCAATATGACTGAAATTCCTGGGTATAAGGGGAAATTGTACGTTCATATTTAGGATTCCAATGTTTCGTATCGAACTTTATTTCTGAAAGCAATGTAACATACGGCGCAATATTGCACATTTTTTCAAATTGATTAAATTAATTTCCGCAACGTTTCTAAGATCTAAGACAGATCATCCGGGTTAACATTGATCGGGTACCGTATATATAGCTAATTGAAGCTCTTCAAGAAAAAAGGTTCATTTGTTTACAAACGTGCATCAATCGTGCTAAAGAATTAGGTATATAATTATCTTTTAACATCATCGATCAAGAGACACGTCAATAAAAGATTCATTATTTTGTGAGATCGTACCAAATAATGACCACAAATTCCTTCATTTAATTAAAATAGAAGCCGAAAAGCAAACGTCCGAGGTTCAGCCCATTTAGCATTGGACGTTTATTGGACGTATATACATTGGATGTCCAGATGTATACGAATAATGGACGTACACTCACGCGTACATTCAGTCCAGTAGACTATCAATGTACATTCAGTTTTTGTCCATTAGATAACTTATTTATATTTACGTCAATTATACGTATATTGTGCGTCCATCGTATTGCCATTGTACGTACATTGGAAATACTCGTGCTATATGTGAGAAAGCTCATATACTATAGAATATTCGATCGATGACATACCCTATCCTTTTAATTTTCGTTTACGGACTAAAATTATCTCATTTTTTTTTAATATATAGTATCTCCTTTTACCATTTAGAAGGAATTTCATTTTTAACCATCACACCCAGAAGCAGCATTTGCGGATTTCGTTAGCAGAAATCCTTCTCAATTTCCTTCGGTAAGATTTTCGCGAGATTTTTAGTGCAGAGGCGATGGATTTTTTGTACTTTTGCGGCACCGCAAAAGCACCTGACACTTATCGTTTATTTTTCGAGCATACACTAGAAATGTGGGTGTGACGGAAAACACCCATTCGCAGTCCATCGGAAAGCTCCTGCAGCGAGAAGAAAAGCCCGTGACTTGCATTTTCACGACTGGCATTGTCGCGCACTGACACTGCGCCTGGCATATGACTGTACAGTTTTTGCACAGGCGTCTATTTTAATCTGACCCGAGGTCCGATTCAGTTTGCCTCGGATGGAAAGGCATCGTCTTTGAAGATTAATGACGCTCTCGAGGCAATCGAGAATGCAGCGGATCGTTCGAGACGCACGAAAGATAAGAGTCGGACTTGACAAAGAAAATCGAACTTTCCCGCAGACAATGTCGAATCGATTCCCATTGAATATTTAATTGGAAAAATAAAGAAAAGATATTATTTGAAATAATATAAACCCTAGGAAATACCAGAGTCTTCAGGGACGGTGCAGTCCGGTGTTTTCTATTTTGGACCTTTATTGACATTTTTTTAACTTTCAACATTACCTATACTCTAATTGAATACCAACAATGCCACCTACAACGTTGTACATGAAATACAATTATTAGTATCGAATATGGTTTTGATTGGTTTTTGGTTCACGATTTCGAATGTCCACATTAATTCATAACAAAATAATCGCGATTTGAATCATTAAAAATTACAGTCATTAAAAATTACAACCGCGGAAGACGTTAACTGAGACGTGATGTGTTGACAAAAAATGACGAGAAATTCTCGGTAGTGACTTTTATGATGCCGATGCGTTAAAAAGCATTTTCTACGTGATACCTGTTTTGATTTTCATTACCTTTTACCCCTTAATTTACTAAAACCGGTTTTTGTTAACCGGTTCGTTCCATTGAACGGAAAAACGAACCTATCTTTATAGAAAAGTGTACTTTTCAAATAAATATAGTGGTACAGGACAATTGTGTCGTGGAATGCAATGTGAGAATTCTTGGTTATCGCGTTGCGGGGTAACGTACTTTGGAACAGCGGGAAATTGAGTCTCGATGGCGCTAGGCGACTCGGAACGTGAGACGTCGAAGAAGGTATTGTATTCCTAAAGACGACGACTAAACTCGTACTCGGAGAGACGGTTTCGAAACTGTAAGAGAGAAGAAAAAAAACCACATAAAACCGTCTTTTTCCTGCAAGTAGGCGAATCGACTACACCGCTGTACAATTTTTAGATATACGTTCACTCGCTTATGAATTTTTATATCTTTAAATATCATTTTCATATTCAGTCATTTGCAAAATTTAATTGTAATTTTATCGTGCTCCTTGTTTGATTCTTATATCGAATTTGGCGTAGATTATCATCAGAAATATGCATAATTGAAATCTGCAGGATTTCATGAGACTTTTTAATTAATTTATCAGGACGAGCGGAAAACATCGGGTATTCCGATTACGAGAAACGCCACTCCCGAATGAAGTACGAAATTTCATCTCTTTCACTCGTCCTAAAAATAAAATAAAAAATCTCGCACGAATTGCAAAGCATTCCAAAAGTGCAGTTGTATAAGCAGGGTCGATTCCTATGCGGATGTTTGCCCCAGGCCGCTCACGATCCTCGCGTTTGTACGCAAAAGTTCTTTTGAATCTCGGCTCAATCGGGCAGTTTATCCTTCTAAAAATGCATGATGTAGCTGCATCGTAATACGTGGACCGTCGTGATCGAGAAACCCTATATGTATACATATACACGTATATATCTCCGGGACTGATGAAGCTCAGCGTAGCATAGTATCCGGACAAGCCGAAAGCAACTGGTCATCCGAAACCGATGATAAGTATACATTGCACACTGGTCAGTTCTCGTGATCGAATACTAGTGATTTCTTCATTTCCCATTTTACTATAGTGATTTTAGAAAGTCGCAATTTTTAATTTTTTTCACAGATAGATTTAGGAATCAGATGCGCCATTAAGAAACTTGAGTTAGAATCCAATATATAAGTGAGAATAAAGACCAGCACGTCGTCATTTTCCCTACAAATATATTCTGATAAGTTATGAAATCTCAATGTGTCACGCTTAAAAAGAGGTTACACAACTTAATCCGTTCATTCGTTCGTGAGTTACAGAGTGGGTTAAAATAATCACGTATGTGCGAGATCACGGATATACTTTTTTTTGGGTGTTGGGTTCCTTGGGATACGAAACGTGGATTTGATGAAAAAAGTGGGGGTCATTTTTTTTGACCTAAGAAGCCATATTTGATACTTCGTCAGACCCACGCAGTAGGAAGTACAATTCTGTATAAAAACCTAACCTACTATATTTTTCATGAAAACTCATTAAACCTAAAATGACATATTGTATAATATTTAGATAAAAATTCGTTTTACTCATCCATCAGCCAATAAGAGTCATTTTTTATCAAACTGAACCAGAATTGAGCCTTACCTGAAACAGAAAGCAAAAAATCTACTTAATAGAATATAAAGTATCCAACATTAATTTAAACGTAAATTAAATGTAACCTCAAGGTTCTTAACA
Organism: Trichopria nigra; assembly: GCA_030522945.1. Taxonomy (NCBI): domain Eukaryota; kingdom Metazoa; phylum Arthropoda; class Insecta; order Hymenoptera; family Diapriidae; genus Trichopria; species Trichopria nigra. Next base: position 4,755 of record JAPYZR010005092.1, read on the forward strand.
TGAACATGCTATATGCTTTCAAACATCCATCATCAGACATCAACTCGCATAAAAAATGATAGTCCAACGCGTCGTACAAAACGTCGATGACATAATATCGGTCAAATTAATCTCAATTTCGGCTTTGATTAACGATCTTTATCGCAGCACCTCGGCGAAACTTTTTACAGCCGCCGATTTCGATCATGTGATGTTAATTCAGCGCAAACTCTCGGCGAGGCGTTGCAAAAAAGTCTGGCATTGTCCTCGCTCTGCTCTCCATTAACCGAGTAACCGCGTTTGTCGAACCGACAAAGTTATACTTTCTCGTGGTGTCTGCCGAATCGGGAAACCGCCGTTGCCTCATCCTTTTCTCCCGATGAAATTCCTTTCCCGATGTCAGCACCCGTTTCGAAGACAAATGGCAAACGTTCGCAGCCAGCCAGCGAATGCCGTTTTTTGGACAAAATTCGAAAGAATTCGCGAGGAATTCAAAAGTTCTCGAATTTACGAAGAATAGACTTAATGAAACGACTTTCAACATCCACGGGATCACTTCAGCTTCATAAATAGTTCGACACTGCACTTCTACCATAACATTGTTTCGTAATCTTCTATATAACTTCACAGACTGGAAGATGGTGCAAATACCCTGCAGAAGTTTGTGGTTAAACTATAAAAAGATGTTACTTTTGGATATCTATAGGGTATGAATCACAACGCCATTCTATCTAAACATAATGCTGTTTTAACATTTGGAAACCATGAAAACCCAGATATCATAATAATCCAATTTTTTTTTATTTTTAATCGGGCAATTACCTCGTTAGCATTTTATATGCACCTAAAACATTTCACAATAATAACGTCATAAATCCCCCGGTCATGGTTATAAAACCACTTTGCCAAAGTCCGAGGCTTTCAGAATTTCACCTTGGATTCATCCAACAGAAGAGCTCTCGGAGGAGGAAATTCTGACGCAATCCGTCAAAAGTCTATAACTGATGACGTTGACCCCGCCAAAGGACTTCGGCCTCACTCGCACCTACATCAATTGCCCAAATTGGTAGCCCGACTGCAAAGCGGTAATCCCCTTTTTTAGCCTTTGACGGCGTTTTCCGCTTACGGTCGCAATATGTGTAGGTGTGCGATGCGTATTGGACGCGACGACAATAGTCCGCCAGGGGATATTCGTACGAATTATACTCATGAAATACGGTTATGGCTACAAAAAAAAAAGAAAACCCGAAAATAAACGATATTGCACTAGGTTGCTAAGTAAAAAGGATTTGGAAAAAAGACTCTTTGTTCAGGTTCATTTGCCTGATTAATGTACTTTATTATAATTAAAACTGAACAAAGTTTCTTGCCTTTTTTTTAACTGGTTTCTATTTAAAAATATTAAAGATATATTGGAGTAATTCGACTTTTTCTTGTAAAATAATTTCGGCGTAAATTTAATGCTTATTTTGGTGTAATAGTGCAACAAAGTGATCTTGGGGGACTTAAAAGATTAAAGATAATAATGTCGACTATCATTTCAGTAATTTGATTAATTCCTTTAATTAAAATTGTTATGACATATGAGGAGCAACTTAGAAATTGAGGGGTGATTATATGATGTTCAGTGAATTCATACTCATTTGGATCATGATTCAATTATTTTAAGATGTTACTTGTGTTTGCAACTGGCCTTCAACACGACCAGTTTTTTATGTCGATCGTTAAAAATAATCTTAATTAAATTAAATAGATTTAATATAATCGCAGAAACATAATAATAGTAAAACATTATTCTGAGACGCCATTTTCAGTTCGGTTTTTTTGTTTTACTATTATTTCCTTCATTACGATCAGATTACATCAATGAGTTCAATACTCGTTTCCGGCATCACGTACGTCATATTAATGCCGTCATGTTGAAATAAATGTTTATACGTGCATGCTTTATACGTCATGTTAAAGTCTTTTTTAAATTTGTAACATTACCAATCAAAAAGGTGCCACAAAAAGTAAGCGAATATGGATTTTCAGAAACTTTCATCAACTTTCATCAACTGCGGCATCGTTGCAATTGATGGCTTTGATAAAGCGATTAAACAGATATCAAAGCAGTACTTCATTATGTGCTTCCAGTATGGAGTGTAAGAAATAGCAAAACTATCGGTTGCATGTCCGAAGTCACGTACTAACGTATGCACATTCGCTTCTCTAGTGAATGGGCTACATGACCGTGCGGCCACTGTTCTGCGACTTATGAATGAGCCTGAAGCGGTCTAGCCGCCGTATCGGCCTCTTCGACATCCCACACTTTCGAGTGCGACAGTAGGTTCCTGAATTACATCAATGCACATATCCGTGGGCAGATTAAAACGTAGGAGGTCACTTGCACATTTTGCCTATCGGCTGCCGCAAATATAGCCCCGGAACGATGGCTGTAAGTGCAACGTCAAACTATATGTACGATCCTGTTCTGCAAGGTTTTTCGCAATTTATGTTAACGGCGTGTAATTTCCATTCATAAAAATAAAAGAGGAAGAAAAACGTTGAGTCAAATGTACAAACGAGTTTGTGTATATTATGCGAAAGTGGAACATCCGACGATGCGGTGCGTGGCGAGTTCTTTTCATCCATGGCTGCGAGATGAATCATTGTTTAAGAACCTTTAAATATACCGCTCTTATCGGATACTTCTTCGGCTACCGCCGAGTCTGCTCCCCTTTTCTCGACGTATGTTTCTTTAAAGCATTTCTGTATATATGAATTCAAAACGCGAGCGAGGCTAATTGGCGTCGTGCGTTTGTTCGCGAAGTAACAACCATGAAATGCCGATGTGAATATTGGTGAACGTATTCGGAAGAACGTTTCCATTACCTTATCATGTTTTTTATTACGTCGACACGAACCGCAGGGCCTGATGGAATTGGCAGCCGAAGGCCGCAGGGACTTTCGTGGTTTACATATACATTTTCACTTGGATCGCATATTGAGTACTCGGTGGAATTCAACAAATATGGCATGGACGAAAATGTTATATGGATTAGAAGATGGACGACGATCTTTTTAGCCAGAGTAAATAGTCGATTATAAATAACAAAAAATACCAACAAGGCGTAGAAACATTTTGTGAAACGCTTGGATTATGTTGAAAAACCATCAAGTTTTGTTGTTCATTAACAGATTCAAATTCAAATCAGACTGTATTATGGCAGGGCGTGAACATGGGCTCGGAGTGTTCTTATGCATGCCTGAGTCTTACGAAGGCCATTTCTTATTCGTGACCCCCGCTTTACATATACGCGACATCTCACTCTTTCTCTATCGTCGATGAATCATCGTACATGATAATGCAGTGAGCGATTCGTTTTCTTGGCAACAATCTACTCGTGCGTTCGTCGGAAATTATCTACCCAGATTGAGCCGATGTTTGATAACGCATACCTGCACGGGCTTATATTTTTAGGAATGAGTTGCGGTAGTTCTTCAAGCGTTTAACTCAACCAGGCTGATGAAAATTCTACCATTTAAGGAATTTGAAAAACTGGGTTTGTAAAACCTATATCAATGATTACATATTATACCTTGAACTTTTACATAAGACTATAGTGTTTCTTGTCTTTTTTGTTTATTAAAATTACTGAGGATGCCGTCTCTCTGGCTTATTCTAAATACAGCATAGATTGAACAAAACTAAAACGATATGGTATAGGCGCACAAAATAGCAGAATATATATGTATAGAAGTAGAGACGGTTTGCTGTATGCATTATAACATTGACCGATTAGGTTTCAGATCTTAAAAAAAGTTACAGGAAACAGGAATTTCTAATTCGTACAAAAGTATTGCAAGTTTATTGTAAGTATGAAAGCATTGGTAAAATTGTATTAAACAAGGGATAGACGAATCTCGAACGACATTTGGCATGAGACACTTGTTATCCAGTTAATTTCGCCCCTATTGTAAAGCGGAAGAATTATGAGTACAATTTGAGCATGACAGTCTTAAATTATTTTTACCGGCATCTTTTGCTCATATGGACTAACAAAATGAATGGTGGGTCGTTGATATCAATTCCTGGAATTCTAGTAGGGCGCTATATATTTTGTTCAGAAACGTGATTTCTAGTTAGACTACATTCTGCTTTTATTTTTTCTAGGTAGAAGCTATGTATTTTCAGTAGTTTTCTTCGATCGATATTGATGTAAAATTAAGTGCCATCCATCTAATATAATTCAAGCTGCCAGATTCTAACTTAATTTTTCGTTTACGTAGAATTAGGCTCCACCTCTTTTGAAATGTGCCCCTGTGAGTTGATCTAAAGAAATATGACTTTTCACGAATTCCACTTCGTCGAGTGGAATAATAAATTCTATTTTTTATCTTCTAATCCGTTTTTAATAAATCAAACATTTTAAGGAACTGTTTTTTCTCGTGATTTATTGAAAAATCTGTAGATATCCTTCTTAACATTTTCAAAAAGTGATTACCCTTTTTTATCGCTATAAATAATACGAAATCCGTAGTATAGTGGCACTTCTAGAGCACGAGATTGAGAACGAAAATTGTTCTATAATGCAAAAAGTGTAAGATGAACTATGTAATGAAATGAACTGATGAGATTTCAAGAAGAGTCTTGTTTCGCTTCTAAATGTTACTTCCATATAATACCACTAGGGGCGTCGCTCGAACTCTTCTTTTTTACCCACAGTGTTGCTGAAAATCATTGATTTTATGGTTCAAACAAAGAAATAATGTCGCTAAATTACTACGGACTTACGAAATGTATATATACATATCATATATAAATTTTGAACCATCATTGTGCTCCATATATATATCATGAATACTTAATAGTTTATTATTGTAATAACCCCCTTTTGTACCCTTTCCCATTTCTCACGACGAATCCATCATCATAAACTTTCATATTCTACAAATTCTGGCCACAAAATTTGAGGTCCAGAAAACAGGTGTATTTTGGCCACTTTTTAGGATGCAACTTTCTTGAAGAGTCGTGTAAAATTTAATTTTAATCTGCACGTGTTGATGTTTTATGTATAAATCCATTACGTTTTATGTACACCTATTTTAAATCCCATGTACGTGTGCAATATATGTTGCGAAACATACTTAATGAAATTACATATTACATCATCCCTTCATACTGGTACGGTATCGTATACTCCAGTTTTTACAATTTGTGATGAGCTTAATTTGCGACGAGTATGTTCCATTACTTCGATCACTTTTAGAGTAGAACATGGTAATTGCTAACAAGGTGCTAATTAGTTTCACTATAGGTTTCCAATTATTCCACTATTACACCCCTCGAGTGCAGCTACATTTATTTCGAGTATGGGCCCATTAGTTTAAATGGAGCGCCACTAATAATTAATGAGGCACTATTATTTCATTATTTCGGGTTGTGCGCCACGTATTATTATAGTGTAGCCAACAACCTCGGAAGGAATTTATTTTTAACCACTTTTCAAATATGTACTTTACCCAAACTGTTGTGGATATGTGTTACACTACCTGCCATTACGAGTATAGTAATCAAGTTATACAGTTAGCATACAAGACAGTTACGCCAAACCTACAGTACACTCAAATGACCGCTGAGTAATTTTCTGTTAAGAAGTTTCATGCGCAACACTCGTCACAATTGACCTTTCTACCTCCGAGTGACATATTTTCTGTCTGTTTTATGATCCAAGTAAATTTTACGGAACAATTGTCCCTCATTGCAAAGTACAAAATCACGCCTTATTAAAATTGTCAAATTTGAATCATCAGTCACATTTTGAGATGATAAAAAAATATTTTTTTTAATTTTCAATCCATTCTCCTGAAATTTTCAAGAATCAGGTCGCGTAACCCGTTGAATCGCCGATACGTGAGGATCCTCGAAAACCGCCCGCGTCAAGACTCAGCCCGTCTAGGTTTACGACCTTCATAAATCACAACTTTAAGTTACATCGCAAACACATATAAATGTTCGGTTTGCCCATGTGGACAGAAATGAGTCCCCTGTCCGGCACCGTTGGCAATTGCTATAACAAGATCGACGCTTCGACTCCCGTTTACGAGGTACGGAGTGATGCGACGTGGATCGTTTTATAGCGGTACCAAAATGCACCATCCATTCTGAACAATACTGCCTGAATCCGCACGAGTCTTAGGCGTTTTTTGTTAAAATCTTTTTTACTGCGTTATATTTCATGTATTTTCTTAATAAATTTTTATACGACGAAGATTATTTATTCTGGTGTCAATTAAAAAAATACGCAGGCAGAAAAAAGCCCTTAAGGTGGTTCCCTTCAAATCAACATTTCTTTACAACATAATTAAAAAAATATATGTCGTTTATTAAAAATCAAAGAATATTGTGGTATTTTTTAAAACTCCTATTGCCGACTTTGTTTTCGAGAAAAAAATTATTTTCAATCGTGTCGTTTTGCACTGTTTATATGTACAGTCGTTAAAAATTGCCCTAGTCTGAACAGTATTATTGATATAA
>JAPYZR010005093.1:0-16075 GCA_030522945.1 Trichopria nigra
TTTGACAGGTCGAATATGGAACTTGAACTGCGGAATTTGTGGAACGTGAACCGATTCACGAAATGCCTCTAGTGCATCGATTCAAACTTCTGCCCGATACAAATTAAATATATCATGCGCTTGCTTCTTACATAAATGTTTCATTAATGTTACATAATTATTACATCGTGGTTGACTGGATTTTTTCGACATATGCCTCTGATATTATACGATTAGAATCTCGCGTATTCGATTGGTATAGGTTATTTTTGTATACAATACATATTTTTTCTACTCATCCATATTTCTAATTTCTGCTATTGAGGAACAATAACTTATAAAATGTGTATTTAAAAGTGAACACATAATATATACAATAATTGATGTATACTCAATAATATATTAATTTTTCATCAAAACGCACGGCGAGAAAATGGAATTTCAAAATGGCGACATCCAATATGGCAATTAGATGCCATTTTAGATATTTTCATGTATAACAATTTTAATTGGCAAATTTCTTCTGAATTCGTTTATTACAGTTTCTTCTTTTTTCTAAGTATCGCTGATCATGAATTTCCTGTGAAATTTCCCGAAATTCGAGATGTCGGATAAAATATGGCGAATGAAAATTTTCAAAATATTTCAATTTTTATAAAAAATTGTGTTAAGGGGATTTTTGAGGTTGCTAATCACGAACGTGAGGTAAAATTGCCGAAATTCAAAACAGTGGATCTAAGATGGCGGAAGAATATTTTCAGAATATTTCAATTTTTATAAAAATCTATACTGATTATCAATGTTATAAAATACTTCTGAATGTGAGGAATTCAAGGATTGTAAACGCACAGAACTTCACAGTAAAAAAACTTGCAAAAAAACTTCCAAAAAACTTCCAGTACATATTCATTAATCCTTCATACTGTATAGATATATATATATATATATATATATATATATATATAGAGAGAGAGAGAGAGAGAGATATACTCTATTGAGAAAATTAATGTATACACAGTACATTAAATTTCATGACATTTTTAACAGTGTTCCAATGTTTTCCATGATCAATCGAATTATGATAAATTTCATCAACTATCACCTAAGAACTTCGTGCGTGTGTGCGTTTGTGTGCTCCGATTTCTACCAAAGTATCTGCCTCACACCCTCTACCGAGTCGCCCCACCTGATACATTTATATTTATGTTAATACAAATTTCATCATTGTCTCCTAATTGATAAAATTAAAAATAGAATCGAGATGTTCCTAAAAATAATCAATTTTAATAATTTTACATCTATATTGGTATTGCTTCAAAGTACCAAGTCTTTTCACATAGTCCCGCAGCCTGTTCTCGATATAGCCCTAACTTTTATCAAAATCTTTTCGATCCAAGAATAAAAGCTATATAAATAAGAATGAAGCCTAAAGTTAAAAATAATAAAGTAAAAAAAAATAAACAAACAACAAAATTCCTATATGCAATTATAAAGGCAGGTTATACGAATTCATTGCTTCATTGCAAGTTACGGCAGTTGTTTATTCATAAGATTTTATTTAGAGCATTCTCTTTTAAAGCTGCAATTTTTGGAATCAAGATTGATGCGACACTTTTGTGCGTTCTTATCTTCCTTACCTCGATAAAATAATTGTCGTGCCAACAAACTGTTTCGTGCGTGAGCAAACCCAGGAGTATGATCGCTGTTACGCAAATAACGAATCATGTTTCGCGACTAATACACGAGTTTGCGGAACGCGGGGAGGAAACGGGTGAATCCGCAGCAAACATTTCTCAAGTAATGCAAATTCAACTCATCGCATCCTTGAGAAAAGACGAGACGTTACAATTTAGCAAGGTTTATTGTGAAACCAAAAAAAAAACACACTAAAAATTTCAATTGAATATGTTTTTTTTTTTAATTCATGATAACAGATGTGATTTTTATTATAGGCGCCATGGCAAAAGTTTTCATTGAGGTTCAAGAACAATATAAAAAAAAATATATTTTGTACCGTGGGCGTAAAGTGTATAATTTCCAAACGTTTGGCATATATATATATATATATTCCTGCAATATAGTTACGGAAAAATCTATCTAACGTAAATATTTACCCAAAATGCATAGCAGATAAAAAAGTGAACATTTTCGCAAATGGTGGCCAATTCATCTCTCATACTAACAAAAAATTTATGAAACATTGATGTCATTGAAAAGTCCCAAAAATACGACAAGTTAGAGATTATTATAAAATTGAAGTATATAGACATTCTTCTTTATCATGTTTAATGATTATCATGTAGAATATTATTTATGTACTATTATATATGCAATATAAATTTTAGAAAATTGTTAATTATATGTAAAAGCAAGAACTCTAAAACTTGAATGAATTCAGTAAACTCACGAAAGATACAAAAATAACCATGAACATATATATATAGATGAATGCAAACCGTTCAATGACCGCATTAGCGAATAATGCGTATTAACGAAAAAGGCCAAAACGACGTTGAAAGCGACACTAAAATTACGATCACGCCAGGTCGAGGTCAAGGTCACTACACAGTGCGTAAATGATATTTGAAATAAGGTCGTACAATACTATCTGAGTACATGTAGAAAAATTACGCTGGCTTTCAAATGACCTTGAATGGCATGGTAAAGGTCAAGGGCATATATCACCCACTCATCTACGAATCCACGAATAACTTTTGTCGATGCAATGATTTTATTTTTATAATCAGAGGTACCAATAATAAGTTTACTTATGTCCTTACTTCGAGTCTAAAAACGGGATTTCCATTCGAGAAAGTGAAGTGGAAATTCAAATAAACTTCACGGTCATTGTCAAGGTCAAATTTGAGGTTACCATTAGATTCCTTGTCCAAAATCACTTAAAAATAAATGACCTTGACTTTTTTCTTAAAGAAACCTTACCTACGGAAATATTCGACTGTCCCGGTACTTTTTAACACTCTGTACATATATATATATATATATATATAATGACAAAATAAGTTCTTATCAAAATATTAAAATTTCTGGACGTAACGATATCTTTATTTTTATGTTAAGAATATAGGTCATTCGTGTTGTTGTGATGATTCCAAATGTAAATAAAAGAATCAGAAATTTTAATTCGATGTATAATCTTCTGCTAAAATTCATGTTTTATATTTTCTCTAAAGATTACGTATATATACACGCTACATGTTATATTTTTAGTATAGTATATATATATATTATTTCATAATAAAATTTCATCACTTGATCTTCATAAATTAGATCATAATATATGGATATATATATGAAGCTCAAGTGGTGAAATTTTATAAACATGTAGGGTTAACTTTATATTGACTACTGGGCGAGCAGAAACTTTTTATCGATATTGCAACATCAGGTATTGACGAGACAAATTGATACGAAAGGAAAATTAATATATTATATATAATTCCTGTACATGTTTTAATTCTAAATTTTCACCATTATATATTCTTAGAATTAGAAGGGAAAGGGGAATAAGGAAAAAGAAATAAAACGAATATAACTTCTTGTTAATACGTATATATATACAATATTTCAACTTTTATTGTTGCACGTATCTACATTATTATTAATTTCTCAAATTTATAAAAAATATTTTTTTTTTGTTTTTCAAAACATGTTTGTTTGATTTAAAAGAAAAAATTCAATAATACATCTATTTATATGGCGACCTTTATGCAATATATTATCAGGACTACATGTAATACGGCTTATATATAAAAATAACATTCTACCAACATAAAACAATTGGTTATATTGGTGAAGCAGAAATGAGAAATAGCAGTATGTGATTATCACTCATAATAAAACGCATTGTGTGCGACTTTGGAATTTATTATCATAATTTATTTTCTGAAACTGCTGTTTGCATAAAAAATGTCCATTTATACGAATTTCTCAACTGACGTTATTCGAATGATATATTTTATATACAATCTGCAAGTGGAAATCGTGACGTAAATGCACCGCGTTTAAACTTTGATTTTTTATTGTAAATTGACAATAAATTCTTTCGTTATCATTCATACAGAAAAACGAAAGACGTATCATACGGAAAAACTCTTTTCATTCATTTGTCGTCGTCATGAAATTTAATCGAATCGTCAAACTTGATTGAAGGAAATTATATATTGACTCTGGTCTTATCGGCGATTTCACCAATTAAACTTACGTTATTGTTTAATACGAGAAATAAATAAAAGCGATTCCTCCAGTGACTTGTCGTTTCAAGTATATATTTATGACTTCATGCAAGTGTATTTCTGTCATTGATGCGATCCTCTCGATTTCAACACATCTTTTTTCTCGGTATGCACTTGCACAGCGACAAATGACTCAACAGACGTCGTTTTGGTTATAAGGACAAAAAATTACGTCAGGCGTATATATACTTCACTTTTAAACTTTATGTGCATATGAAAAATAAAATATATAAAAATGTAAATTTTATAAATGCATAGGATTTTTATGAATATATGCATGTGAACAATGGAAGTGATACTTAAGATGAAAACGAAACTAAATTTATAAAATATAAACGTCTAACTTGCTTGCTGATCAATTTTATTATATCATTCAAAATTAAGCAACAATTTTTATGAATGATAAAGTATACATAAATAAATTAAATTTATAATAATTTGTTTTATTTTATTTTATTTTATTTTATTTTATTTTATTTTATTTCATTGTAGTAGTACAAATATCTTGATGCAATGACGATTCACTTAAAGCTTTTCTATGTCCAGTGCAGATTTCCTCGATAAAGCTCAGATTTAAGTAATTTTTCATCGATCATTTCGCTCCTTGCATTGAATGATAAGAGCATTAAGTAATTACATATGTTGATATTTACCGACAGGATACTTCAATTATTCCTTGTACAGCATCGCTGTTACCCACGCCCACGTTTTCATTTCGGAACATCGTTTGGGGATGAACACAATAGCCCGGAATTTAGTTTCTCTCGCCCTCTTGGTCTCCCCTCGGACTTGATGACGAAACTACTTAGGGGACGTGAGTCACCTTTTTCGCTACACTCAAACAATAATTGCTTTTATTTCACAAAATCATATTCCTCGAATGCGCCTAAACGGAAAAAGTAATGCATTCATAATTTATCAGTTTGGATAAAATTGAAAAATCAATGAATAATTGTGAAATAATTGATATTATTTATTAGTATTATTTTTTGCATTGTCATCGGCAATAAGATTAATTATATTTTTTTAATTTTCGTTTTATGAAACTTTGACATTGATTTCATCGTTTATCGCAATTTTTAGTAACTATATGACTTTAGTCAATTTTTATTTACTTTTAAAAATGTATGAAAAATTATTTGCCCATTCGTCCTGTATATAATAATTGACTTTTTAATTCTGAAAGCAATTTATTTTAAGTAGGATCTGCAACATTCTGGTTTGTTAATTTTGTGTGCTCGTGATAATTTTCGAGGGTTTAAAACATTTCTAACTTATTCTTGCATATATATATTATTATTGATACGTTACATTACACTATTCCATGCAAAAATGGAGAGGATTAATGCAAAATTTAAGAAATAATTCAAAATATTTAATATATTCAATTATAATCAAATATTTAAAATCAGTACCATTTCTGAAAAGCATCGAAATATCCGAAGAAAATCTTAAAAAATATCAATTATATAAACACTTTTCAAAAAACCATTCTGAAAACTAGAAATGTTTTGACTACTGTTGACAAAGATAGATTAATTTTTAAAAATAAATATTAAAAACATAAGGAAACTTACACAGGACTTTGTGGAAAAAGTTACCATTGATTTTATTTTTATTGTTTTTAAATAACGTTTTATGAAAAACTTCATACTTTACTAAAAATACTTGAAATTAATGATGAAATTATGTTAAATTTTATTTTATTTTACATGCAGTAAAGTTGACAATGTTTAATGTCTTCGAAAACGTGACGTTCGATTGTCATTTGTCATGAATGAAATAAGCTTAGTTTTTGTGAAATCGTCGAAATACATTTTACAGAAAAAAACTGAAATATAACATTATACAAGAAATTTATATGACGAACGATTTCTTTTTTTACGCACGACAGAGTTTTCTGTACATTTTTCATTCGGCAACCATTTCTGTAGACTTTCGCGCTTGTATTATTTTTCTTTTCCAAAAATACGTCTTTACGTTTTCTTTTTTAAATTCTCTTCAAAACTGAATGACAATTATGTTTACATTTACAAAACGAACGTATATGATAACGGGCCGACGCTAGACTTGAATACAGTGTTGCCAAACCTACCCTTGATACCGAGTTAATCAAATTCAAATTCTAAAACGTAGTACGATATTTTGATTAGGGAGAGATCTCGCTCGAATGAATGTATTTTTCGAAGAATAATAGAATGGAAGGGAGGGAAGGAAATAGAAAACTGAACAAAACAACCGAAAGGGATTCGAGGATCAATAAAACGAAGGAATTCAAGAAAGATAAATGTAATATCTGATATAAACAGGCCTGTGACGTAAGAATATAAATAATAAACAAATGATTTTAATAAACGAACATAGAGACGTGTTTGCACGGCATTCAAGAAAAGAGTTTGAGGATTGCATGCAATATGTTTACATTTACAAAAATGAAAATCAGCCGTGATGATATGACAATCAACATGGCGTTAACTAGAAAATCAGTCAGAAAATCATTTATGATGAAATAATACATTATTTCCTATTTTTTCCATACTAATTGTAAATCAAAATTGTGCTTGAAAGAATCGGTGCATTGTTTTCAAAGTCAACTACAGCTGAAATGAAATTAAAATATACGGCCAAAAATCTCCCGGTTTCGTTGCAAAAGTTTGGCCTTAGAGGAAAAATCAACTTCGAATCTTCAAGAACAATTGCGTGACTAAAGACAAAAACAACTAAGCCGAGAAGTATATATATATCGCGACTCGATTCCCAACGCTTCGCACGTAAACCTAATTTCCTCCAGTGGTGCAATAATCGTTCTCGACCCTGGCAATGATTTAGAGTATTTCATCACATTTCTGAAAATGTACTGGCACTAAGCCTCATACAGTAAATCTTAGTATAATAAGACTAACGGGGTATTGTTGCGACGACCCGAGATTCTGTTACTTTTTATAATCGAACGTCCGTTTTTATTTCATAAATGTTAACAACTTTGAGTATTGGCTTTTTTTATAAATAGAAAGAAAATGAAGAATATATTGTATATATATATATATATTTTTTTTTTGTGACAATTATAGGTTACGGCATCATTCTGCCTGTAAAAGCAATATCTGATATGATAAAAAGGAAAAAATATGTTGATATAAAATTTTTGCGAAATTGATGGAAAAAAATTGAAAATTGACAAAAAAATTTCAGAAATTCACACAAAAGTTTATGAAAATGAACTTAAAGATGAAAATGAAATTCATTCAAAAAAAGATCCGACAAATGTTTCGATGGTATCTCATCTCTTCCACTTTCAGGAACCGCGAAGGAAACTCGAACCTTTTACAGACCCGAGACCAGACCTTAAGTAAAGATTAAGAATCCAGTTTCGTTTCTTTTCGTTGAGCAAAAGTTCCGCCGAATAAAGAGGCAAAAGTGGCGAACTTCCGGGCCTAATCGAGCAATCGAAAAGTTTCCGAGTCTCGAATTATACGCGCTTGAGGTTTCTCGTCGATTGGGTATATACAATATACGGGGCCGATCCGACGTTAAGGACTTTTTCACGCGTCGTTGACCTACGCTATTTCCTTTATCGTGTCTACCAGATATTGTCCTTTTAAATCAAGCGTGACAATATGATCCGTATATACGGTTTTTGTTCTATCATTCTTAGACATTTTTGCTGTATATCATATTGATACGTCAAGAATATGAGCAGCTGATAAATAAATGAAAACTTATATATATTCAACTACTAAAGTAAACCTATCTATATGCATACGACTGTACAATCAATGACACATAATATTGTGTAACCTTCCGGATTACTGATTCCTCTTCCTGCTTTTTTGCCCTTATTTATTAATATACATATAACATTAAGTCATCTCCGCCAGTTTGTAACGAGTATTACCGTCATTTATAATTTTAGTAAATTTAATAAATCGGACTTTCTGGACATGTAAAACTTTAGCTGGTACTTGTCAAATCTTCATTAAAATTCAATATTATACACTGTCCGTAATTTCAAAATATAGCGTGGATGGCTCAATGACAAATCTTGAAGCCACAATGACAGGAAATGAAATAAAATGAATTGAAGTGAAGTGAAATGGATTAAAATGAAATGTAATGAAATGAAATAGATTGAAACGAATTGAATTGGATTGAAATGATATGAGACGGATCGACGTGGATTGAAACGAAACGAAGCAATATCTAATTTGTTAATTTTAATATATCATTTGATGTAGCAATATAATTTTCTTGTAGAGATGCAAATTACGTAAATAAAAAAAAACGATACAAAATGATATGAAACGAAATGAAACGAAATAAAATGAAAGAAAAAAGAGTGAAAATTGAGTTACTCTTCAATAGTTCACTCTTTAAGAGTGATATTTCACACTTTTTGGGGTTAAATTTCACTCTAAATTGGAGTTAGTAGACGAATTTACAGCGTGAAATTTCACTCCAAGAAATTTAGAGAGAATAATCATTATGTTAACTATTTTTAATATTTCAAATATTTCGTGAAAATTGCATTGTTGAAAAATGATAAGTATCAACAAAGGAACGAAAAATATTGATTTACTGATCGAATCAATAAATGATGAGTCAATTTGATAAATATATGATTTTTTATACGAGTAACAATAGATAATAAAGTTGGAAAAAATCATTGCATCGATGAATGTAAATCTGAAATCGGCTCAAAACTCGCAATGGAGATTTGAAGATGGGGTCAATGCTGGAAGTTTTAATAAAAAGTATTTTATTTCCATTTTGTTAAAGAAAGTTGTGATTCTACAGTTGATACAATTAATTTTACAGAAATAAAAGTTTGGATATTGAAACTATTTTATTTTATAATATTATATTATATTACATATATTATATATATATTCATGTAAGATTGTGCCAATTAATTCATATTACAAGATCATGTCAACAATTTTTCTGTTCAAGCTCTAAGCTGAAAAATGTATAATATTATAGTCTAAGGAAATTTGAATTCACTTTATTATTTATTCTACATAAATCTATTTGATGCCATGTTCACAATATTACGCAACAACGACGGAAAATGCTGTAAATGAGTAATGATTCATAATCAACCAAGATTTTAAGGTACGTTTGCCTGCTCTTTTGCACGTATGCCTTCGTGACGATTAGATATATATATACATTTGCAGGCAATGGCGTATATATTGCACAATCGTATTCCAATACTTTGTATCAAGCGAAAATGTCTAAGAACGGCAAACCTTAAATGTGTAAATGATATTTTATCAACGATTATGAGTTAATGAAGATTATTTCATAACTGTATCATTGGATTTTTCAGGAGTTTTTAATATTACCTATTGCACAACTATGCGATTAATATAGTTCAAACACATGGCAATAGATTTTTGGGTCCTATATATTTTTACAAGTATGTAAAAATGCAATCATATATATTTAGTACATGTATAGTGAAAAATTCATAAATATAACACATTCAGGACATTTGAAATTGATACACAGATATTTTTAACGACCAATGTATAAAAATAGCAAAGAATTGTATTCGCAAACAAAATTATGAAATGAGTGTTTTAATCTATCTTAGATTTAGAGATTTCTTGGCGCTATTTTATCAAATAACAACCAAATAATCTGTAATTGCATTGTTATCACATTATGCAACGAATGTGATCATGTTCTTTCCTAATCCATTTAATTTATTTCGTAATTTAATCTCATGATACCACTTAGCTATTAAAATACAATCAATTTATATTGTAGAATTTGGTATATAGTCTTTCAAAACACTAATATTTTTTCGTTGATGTTCAACCTTGATTTCAGTGGTGAACTACGAGAAGAAAAAAATTAGCCTTAGAAAAACAAAATTTATTTAACAATGTTTAAGTATGTACTAACTTAACTTCGTAAGTTTTTAATAATGATTTTTTGTTTCTACTTTTAAAAGCAATCCTTATAGAAAATTACTTTTTCAAACCCCACCCTTCTTCGCTCCCATAGTTTTCTAGGTGAATAAAATTAATTTTTCTTCTTATATCTACTACTCTAATACTAAAATAGCTGTAGCAGAACGTGTTTGTTTTAATAAGATAGACAATTTTCATTTTTCACGCATTTTTCGAAATTTTAAAATAAAAATATAGTTGAAATTAAAATTTATTAAATGTCAAAGATCCTAAAATAACAAGACAAAAAATAGACATTTTAAAATACAGATAAAAAAAATAATATATAGAAAGCGTATTTACATTTATTTCTATACATAAATTATCAAAAAATTTTGAAATTATCAATGACATAAAAGTATATATATTAAAAGATCTTATAATTTGATCTTGAATGTTTCTGGACATTTTCAACATGTTTTGATCTATATAAAGTGATGGAACGAGCCGTGATTTTGCAAGTCTTTAATCGCAATTTACCGTTTTTGAAATTATTTCGTAAGTTAATACTTAAATATAGGCATAGTATCAAACGGGGATATTTATGTATACTTAATTGCATTTTTTTTTATTTACGCAGCAAAGTAAAATTAATAAATGAGCTATAGTGCGGTGATCACCGCATAAGACCAAGGTGAAGGAAATAAAAGATAATGAAACAAAATTGAAGGTTGTACAGTTTAATAGTTCAAGGACATATAATAATTCAGACTCAGAATACCTACAGTGTTGATTAGGCTTTTAATTAGTTCTTAATTAAAAAACAATAATTTCGTCGCAGCATGTAGCCTTTTATTTTTAAGTTCGTTCTTATATTATGTTACTTTTTGAGTCATTCTTCTACAGACACTATTTTATCGTTACATTTATACATTTCAATAATTTCAAATTTCTTTGTGGTTTTATTTTTAATCAATGCCTAATTAATATTGTTAATGTGTCATTTCCTAATATTCATATATATGTCACTTTCCCTAGTAGAAATCTGTCCATTTTTTTCTTACACTATCCATTTCTCCTATCCCTTTAACATGGTAAATATCTGAACTGTCTAAGAATTGGCTTGGCTAAGAAATGTTTTCATTTCTACCAGGGTTTATGTAACACATTTTTGGAACTCAATGCGTCGAAAAGAAAATGTTTCATCATTTTTCCGAATTGATAAATCAAAGCTAAACGTTGAAACAATTTAGTCAAAGGTCAATTCATTTTAAAAAAGATAAGTCTTTTTCTCTATTTCTATCACACAAAATTTCTAATTTATTAGATTTTCATTTATAAGATCTTATAGAAAACTCCATTTTTTTTCTTATACACTATCTTTTACGCCTTTAACACGGTATATATTGTCTAAGAATTATCTGGCAGTAAATAACTGTGGTGCTATAGTCATCACAATGATGGTATTACTGGGGTTGGCTAAAAATGTTTTTATTTTGATCACGGACGTTGTATCAGCTATATAATATTTACAATTTTTGTCTTTTAGTAAATTTGATAATGAGTGATAACAATTTCGACCTCTTCTTTTTCGTTAATTGGTCCCAAAGAACCTAAACTAAAAGAGTATTCATTGGTATTTTATAACATATTACATATGTATACCCAATGGACAGACAACCTTTTTTAAACGTTTTTATACGTTTTAAAAACGTTATAATAAAAAAAAAACGTGTAAAAAACGTTTAAAAAGCGTTGTCTCCGGTTGGGTATATGTACAATATGTATGTGGCATATATATACAAACACAATAATAATATCATACTTGAATGTCCAAGTGAATTTCATCAATTGGCAAAAATGTCCTGAAAAGATCAAACGAACTTACTATACTATGTCATTAAAAAAGCATTTTAAAAATGTTGAAAAATTCTTTGTAGAATTTAATTATTGATTATCTTTAAAAATTAGTCAATTGACCTATATTTAAGTTTTACGGAAGCGAAGTATATATTTTTAACATTCATTTGTTACTCAAAATCACACGTAGTGTACTAGAACGCGAAATCAAATAAGGACACCACCGATAGCGTCATCCAATGACGTTAAGTAGAGCATGTCGATAATTTCGAATGTACTTCTTTTATTATTAACGATAATGTACACGGAGAAAAAATATAAATGACTAACAATTATACATTCGACACGTTTAATTCATAATTTAAAAAAAATGCTTTAAATGCTTTAAATGTTCTAATATTCATTATAGTTAAACAATTATACTGTATATTTGCACGTAATTCTACATACAAGGTGTCCAACAACTGCGGTTTACGATATTGAATGAGGGTGATTCTTCGCACAATTTCAAGCAAAAAAACACCCAGTATCAAATAGTTTACTAGTTTAATTATGGCGAATTGATTCAATCGTTGGCCCCTCATGTAAGTCTGTTTGCACTGTCCGCAAGGGTCAACTAAATATAAGTCTTTATATAATTTAACTGTCATTCAGATCAAATAGCCGTACAGGATTTTTTTGTTTTAAATTGTGCAAATTAGAATCACGAGTTAAGAAGAATATGCAATGCACAATCTGCCTTCTTTTCTATATACTCTTGTACATTTATTTTCAGAAATTGTAATCATTTTCTATATAAGATATATATATTAAAAAAAAAAAGTCATTTCTTATATTCCAATGCTCGATCCTACATGTAGTATTTCACAACAATTGCGTATATTGATTGCATCTTGTTTGTAAATAACATTAAACGATGTAGGTGACATTGAGTTTCCTGGATTTCTGTTGTACCTATAGTATTAAATCGAAGTAAATAGTTTTATGAATATTGTTGACATTCATTCGGAAGTTTGATGCAATATCGTGACATATCACGTAAGATTCCTGCTAACACAATTATGACAATACATGAAATCAATTTGGTAAATGATCGAATGTACATAGCATGTAATAATAATACTAACCTAAGTTCATGAGAAATTCGACTAAACGCATTTTTTCAGCTTCATGAACGCATTTTTATCTTTTATCCATCATCATTTGTACTTTTACAAAATTTCATAATATTTTAATTTTTCATATATTATTCTATCATAAATCATTTTTAAAAATTAATTTTTAATTCGATATGCAGATTAACAATGGTTCTTTATTAAATCTTTATCTCTGTCTATTATTGTTTTCTTTCTCATTTATTGTAAGAATACTTATGCAAGTACAAGCAGTCAAGGAATAAGATAAAGGTTCAATTTTGTCAATGAAGTCATTTTGTAAAATCATTTGTAGATAATTTATTTCAACGAAATTCAACTATCAATTTGACAGACTTTTTGGTGCTTTTTTATACAAGCATCCGTGATTTTTCGTCATATCGAAATATTATTACGTTGCTTTGTTATCCTGAACTGTAATCATTGAAATTTGCACTGCCTTCATTTTTGTCGGATTTTAATGAGGGTCAGGGCAGAGGGAAAATTAATATCTGAACTATAGTTTAAAATGGAAAATGAAGCCCTGGAAATAAAAGTCTCTTAATGATGGGCAAGCGCTCTGAAATCCTTTTAAACGTCTATTTCAGACGCACTCCATTGTTGCTTCATTATCCTGCAGCTTTCGATGATCTAAGCGTTGATTGTAATGAATTCTTACTGATGTCATATTTATAATACCAGTTTTTCAATGAATCCTCATATTTGGTTCGATTATTATTAAGGAATGAATCTCGTGCTGACAGATAGAAGTGTTTTTTAGAGAAACGGAACCAGACAATTTTAGACTCGCACGTCTCTCAGATATGAACCTAAAGGAAACGAGAAATTTATTTGTTATACTTATTAATATAATAATACGAAACTGGAAGCCAGCAAACGGAGTGTCCTTTCGCGTTCGAACTGACGATAACTGTTCTGGCGATAACGCGTTTCGTGACGCAAAACGGGAGCAGCCAGAAATGTCAAAACCCTAAGCCGGAAACGCCTACTACAGTTAAGGTGCGGTCTCCTTTGTCGCGATGCGTTTCCGGCAAAACATGCTCTCGATAAATCGATATGTCGGAAATGACTGTGTAGTTTCATATCGAATTGAAATGCATGAAAATTATAATTGCAACGCTGGATCGACCTACGCCTGATTTATTTTCAGGTTTTCCCTCTATTATTTACAAGAAGATAATGTAAAATGCGCGCATTTGTAGAGCAAAATTTTGAAATACTCGTCGATGGTTTCGCATGATCGTGAAATATCGAGAGAGAGAAAAGAATGATTCTACTTGCACATCGTCGTGCAAAACACGATATAGGGATGATGTACAGAAATTGGGTAAAATATTCATACGAGGATATCTGAAAAGTGCCATTGGCAAACCATTCATAAAAGTTCAGATTGCCGCATTTATTATACGTGTAAAAATTCATAATCGAAACGATTTATGAAAGACGATCGTGGGTTTTCGTAAACAATTATGCAATTATGTGTCACAACCAATGTGTCACACGGTTAATCGTTGGGTGTTTATTTTGCTTAGGTTCACGTTCGTATGACTAAATTAATCTTTACATATACTCGTCGGCAAATTGATGAATGTTTTTTCGTGACTCTTGATTGATCGTATAATAATTATTTCTCTTTTTTTTTATCAGTTCGTCAACATTCCTTATTAGTAATGCCCATTTGAATGATAATGTTTTATACTCACCGACAGTTCTTTTTCCATTGTCTCGATGATTATTTGGTTTTTGCCTTTTCGTTTTTTGTTTGCGGCTTCTATAATGATGGATGCCAGTATTCGTCAATTTTGTCGCAGGTTCCATGTCTTTTATTAATTTTTATTGTTTTATGCGTTTTTCTTTTTCATGTCGTTTTTACCTATAGGACGTTCAAAATTGCTGAAATGTTCCGAAAGCTAAAAAAAGTGGTAAACTGTTAATAAACGCTGATTTAAGGAATTAGAGTGCCCAAAACTGTTAAATCATGAAAAGTTAAAAAAAAAGTGACAAAGTTGACCAATACGATGAATAGATAATAATAAAAAATCTTTCTGTTCAACGTCAGTAGTGTGAAATTGATGGAAAAACGTTAAAAAATATTCAGAAAAAAACAAATGAATCAAAAAAATTTCGATTGCAAAAATCATTCTTTTACAAAGTATCAATAAGGCATATATCTTAAAACCACGTTCATAAAATGCGATTCGGTTTTCACTAACGCGAATTGCTCGAAGCGTAAAAATAACATGTACATCAGCACTTGGAATTATAGGTCGATGTTCTTATATCGAGTGGAAACTATCTCAATTATTTCCCACAAATGGCAGCGCTCCCTTTAAGCATCCTATACCTTATGCTATATAGGGATCGACCATAATTACCGTTTCCACCCTTACATTTCACTCCCTTGCTTCTCTTATTCCCAGGGTTTATTTCGTCATTTCATTTTTCACTTCATTTCCTTGACGTGTACGTGCCCATTGCACTCGTTTATCTCATATGTTCATTGCAATCGTTCACGTGGCCAATTTGTATAGTATATTATCGCGCCTTTATTGGTTTCCTTATATATATACGTATAACCACTAATTCTGGTTTGCAAAAAAAGTAAGAATTCCAGTAATGCGGAAAAAGTTCGTTGCGAGACTTTTGTGTAAAGTGAATATATATATAGGATAGACCAAAATCTCCGTTGTTGATATAATTTATTCGTGGTAAAAATTCGTAGAATATTCATTATTGTAAGTTTTATGGGAAACAATAGCAATTTCTTATAGCATGAAGCTCGTCTTCAGAATGGGATGGTAAAATTTTGAAGAATATTTTTCTCCGTATAAAATTACCCAGGTAGAAATTTAATCTTGGAAAAAGCTGGGCCCAGGATATTTTTCCCTAAATATATCTAGGATCTGGCCTGGAAGATTACCTAGCGCCTATA
>JAPYZR010005094.1:0-15497 GCA_030522945.1 Trichopria nigra
GATATAATCATATATGATCCAGATATAATCATACATGATTCAGATATAATTATATCTGATCCAGATATAATTATATCTAATCCATTTTTTCCCGGGTAGGAATGGAGGTAGTTGTATAGACCTGCAAATCACATCCATGGAAAAATATTTAATTGTGTAGTCTTATATTGAAATTTAGTTATTGATTATATTCAATTTGAATATATGAATGCACAATTAAATATTTTTCCATGGATGTGATTTGTCGGGCTATAACTTCCTTCATTCATATTTTTTTAACAGAGAACGATCGTACAACCCTAATAATCCCCAAATAAGTACAGGCTCGATAATTTTTTAATTTATCGGCTTTCTAAATGTAAAAACCTTACTTACGTCATTAATTATAATCTATGTGGTGTAGAAAAATATAGTGTAAGGTTCACTTCTGACTGTTTTTGAACTGTTATTGACTCGATAAAAAAAAAAATGAGGAAGATTTTTTGGTTATGGTGAAATAGTTTTGATAACTTTAAATTTATATATCTAAGCAATATTAGAGGTTAGGTTCATGCATAAACATTCCATATAGAAATAAATCTTTCGATTGAACTTAGTTCTGAATCTATCAATGAACTGCTCCACTCTTTTAAAAGGCCAATTACAAACTCGTCCATAAATAATAAATTTACAGAAAAAATTTTATTATGTGTAACCGCGGACGGCATACAGTTATATCAACTGGATATGAAAAGCCGGCACGAGCGCGGGAACAAACAGCGCACGCTACTGGAAAGTACAGTCAACCTAGCCGAAATTTTCCAGTTACGACAACGTGACAATACTCCAGTGGTTTTAGCTTGACTGTGTAAAGCCGTTTTGACGGAATATTTTTTTCAGATACTTTTCGGCAGCGTGAATGGTTTTTCCGTGATCGGCGCGCCGTGCGTTTGTTTACAGAATGCTATATGGTGCGCCTGCTACGGCTAGACCGGCTAGACCACCGATTTGACCGTTCACGGGGTCAATTGTGTTGTGAGGTAAGATAAGCGTGAGGTATGTGTTAAGTGTTTATGTGTTGTCCTGTGAGGGATGATGATAAACCTTTCTATAGTTGAAACATAATGGTATAGAAGCAAGTAAAATTGACCTATGTATGTACTATACGTAAGAGTATTGATGAAATTTTTTTCTTAGTTCGCTTTAGTAAATTGAATGTAATCATTAAAACTATTTTTTTTTTAACAAAATAGCCGAACAATTTTACTTGTTTCAAAAGTGATTAAATTTTATGATGTTGCAAAATACGAGGGAAAATGAATATTTTACCTTTATTATCAGCTATATATTTTAATTTTTACCATTTTCATACGGATTATACATATATTACATAAGCAAATATTACATCAACTCGTAATACTAGAGTGATAAAATACAAATACAGAATGCTAGGTTACTGATGATTTCTGCTGACATCATTTCACAACAATTATTAACAATTTCAATTATATATCTTGCAAACTTCTTGCTGCTGTAGGATAGATACAAAAAATTTAGCCAATGATTATTTCCGTCGTGAAAAGTCGCTATATACTTGGTCTAAAGTCGAAAATAGAAAGGAAATCTTTCTAATCTTCAACTTCCCAGTGTTTGTAAAAAGCACCACAAAAGAGCATGACAGTGATAAAGGCAAGTGAAGAAAATGCAAAAGCAAAGATCAATAAGTGATGTCATTCATATTTTATATAAATTATAATTAAATTATAATTATAAATTCTATATAAAAAGTACGGTTGACAATTAGCTTGTAATGTAAGAGAAGTCAAGAAAACATTGTGGATAATTCAAGAATGGAAGTACGGAACAAGAACAAGTGTTGATTTAGAGATGAACACTTCGATGTCAAACCGAATTCAAATCGATGATCCTTTCAACAAGACAGATTTTAATACTGAATGATATTTTACACAAAACTCTGGATGTTTTGACCTATAGTCTGGATGATTATTGTTATGTTTTTCGGTTTATATACTGTAATTATATCAAATAAAATTTACGTAAGAAAAAATTAATTTCTTTACTTACTACCTCAAGAATGAAACTCTTCATTAACTTACACGATGATTCATTAGTATATATAGACTTCCGAATTACGTAACTGCTGTCGGAAGCGAAAAATTTTCTGCGCTTAGAAGTTAATACGACATTTTAATCCGCGGCTCATTAAGTAACCCGTCGTAAAAGTCCACTTAGGACATTTTGACTGACGGCTGCATGACATATGCGAGTTACCAGTGATTTCAGTCTCGATCTCCATGAACCTGATCTTGGTCCCTGAGCGAAAGGTCGCTCACGCCGCGGGTGCATTCTCGCACGGGCAGGCTGTGAAAGGGAAAGGATTTTACAAAAAGAAGAAAGCGACATGGTGAATCTCGGTGAAGCTAGGTGTATGCTAGTGTTCGCGGAAAGAGAAAGAGGGCAACGACTGCAGTTATCGTCCGTTATGGCGAGACGAGTGTTGCGAGATCCCATCTGCACCCGTGAGGACGATACTTTTCAAGAAGGCAGTGTCACCTTTTCCGTCTGTGCGTTAGAGAAATTTACCCAAGAATCCCATTTGGCCTAACATTTTCAGATAACAATATCGCACCTGCAAATGGCGAACATGACATTTCCATCAAGACGAAAATTGATGATTGCAAGAGAAGTCGTAAAATATTCAACAAACAATATACAATGGAGGAGGAGGGGGGCAATTAATTGTGCTTGAGATCTTATTATGTCTTGATTGAAGGCGGTTGACAGTCACAACCGGTGACGTCATTTCTGGTTCATTGAAAAGCATTATAGAACGTATGGGAAGTGTTTGAAGGATTGACAGTCCAATACGGCTTTTATTTGAATCCCTCATTAAAAACAAAAATCAACATCCTGAATTTTTAACTGTTATACTTCTCCACGTGTCAAGGACAAACTGACGATGGTCAATCTCTCGTTCGATCATTTGGAACAGAAACTTATCGTTTAGAAGAATTGGACGAAAAGTATATAATGAAATCCTTATGGGAAATTTAGTCAAACTTTATATGGACCCTTAAAATCTGTTTGTAATTCTTGTCGAAAAACGAATCAAGTGCAATGATGTTTAAAGAGATATCAACGAATGTGGTGTTAGACCTTTATCGAAATATATAGGTCTTATTTACTATCCGCCAATTTACAGCGACAATTAAATCATTCAATTTTCTTAGTTGACTAATATTTGATTCACGTTCTCTTTTTGTACATTGCAGTGATTGGTGATTATAAAGATAACAATAAGTATGGGTCAAATGAAATTTGCTTTTCTTGTAGGAATGTACGAACCACAGACCCCCTACATGAAAAAATAAATGAAATATTTGGAACTACTATCGAACTTGTAGGATACAATACGGCTATCTTTTTTTAGTTCAGTTTACTACTATTTAAGTACTAGCCCAACCGGCAACAAATATTTGTAACATTCCTGAAACATTTCAGAAACGTTTTATAAACATCGCAGACATAAAAGTTTCAAAAACGTTTCAAAAACGTTAGCCGTTTAATAAATTAGATAAGTGAACCTACTACTTAAACAGTTCAACCATCTAACAATAAAGTTAGTTATACCAATGAATATAGACGAACATAGAAGGCCTGAGCATATTGGGAAGTTGCAGCTGGGGAGATAAAGGACAAAGATAGCACATTACATAAGAGTATCTTTCTTACTTTCATTGGGAACGTATATCGTTCGGGAGAATGACTTTCTGCCACCGTTTAACATAGCATCGCGCCTTCTGCTATCGTCTATCTTCGTTGGTTATATCCTATTTAATGGTACGTCCAGCTATTTCGTTTTGTCTGTGTACTAATAATTTAAAAACTAACTAAATGAAACCGAATAGCGTTGAAACGGTATAAAGTATTTGTCATTTACATTGACTGGTAACAATTTATAGATGATAAATTGTACAGCAACATCTTCTCCGTATATAAATGCACAGTTTAAATCGTTTTAGATTTGTTCAAATTTTCACTTGTTTTTTTTTTTTTTTAAAGAAAAAAAAACTAATCTAACGAAGCAGAACAATGTTTTATTGCTTACGATTCTAACTCATTAAAAATGTTATTGTATATATAAGATAAAATCAGAAAATGTATTGTCCTGCTATAAATTCAATTTGATTTGAATATCTCAGAACCAAATTGAAATATTTGGACTTAATATATTCAATTTTTATCTAGCCTAATCCAATTAGAATAATTTAACTCCATTAAATCGAAAATCACGGATCCGACTTGATCGGAACTAATGCACCTGAATATCGAGCAAGGCTCTCAGTAAAATAAACGATATTCCGAAATTAGGGAGCAGGATCAACCTACAAATAAGAAGAAGAATCTATTTGAAATATTTAATAACCTAAAGACTGTTCTCTAATAATAGTATGAGAAGTTAGAAAATATAGAGTGACTGCGCTTGGCATAAAGCATGATTGTAAATTGATGTACAATACATTTTAAAACGTGGATGTTATATATAGTGTCTTTAATTGTTTTAATTTTGGCAGTCTCAATATGTTTAATTCTTAAACAGATACAAAATTCTAGTTGGTTACAAAAATATATATGTGTATATATATATATTGCTTCTTGAATCACGAAAATGTTTGTAATCTGGGTGACGCGTCTAGTGATTATGAAGAGTTTACGGATACTAAACTATTTTTGTAGTATACTGGGTTAGCATGTCGTAGTCCACAGTACACAAATATACTTTTGTCCATGTATAGCGTATCTCGCAATTCCCCAGCTCCTCCTGAAGTTTCGTTTTTAATAGTAATATATGCTTACTATTTTGAATAACAAATGAAATTTGCTTTTCTTGTACGAATGTACATTAGCAAAAACAGAAAAATTATAACGTTTATTACAATAATTATGAAAAAACAGTACACTTATACCCAGCCACTGCAGAAGTAAATCCCACATTAAACACGAATATCGTATGTGCAGATAATTTGCATTATTTGTTTTAAATGCACTTGTAATTAACTTCAAAAAATAAACTTGTAGAGACGTTAATCGACAAAAGTATACAGAATATTTTACGCGTCATCTATTGCGTATATATAATTTTCACATTTAATGGACCTCCAAATGAAAATTGCAGTTATATTCTAATGTAATACGGCTATTGAATTTACTCGTATCACAGATATATTATTTGTCTAATCCCCCCATATGTTCGCAGTTTCTTTCACGTAATCTCTTGCAGAAACAAATAATTGTTTCACAAGTATTTATAAGCGGAATCCGCTTTCCTTAACAATACATATTAAATCAAAGTGCTTTTTCTATTATTCTGTGTGATAAAACTAAACCGTTTAATATTAATAATACTATTAATAATAATATACATTGCATATAATGGGGAAGAAATTATAATCACTTTTTGAATAGAAATTTCAAACTTTTCTCGGTTCTCAGTTAATTTAAATTGATGAATTGAATTGAAAGGAATTTATTGTGTACTTGGCATAAATTAGCTTGTCCACATATGAAATAAAAAGTTTTATTGACTGTCATTAAACAAAGGCACAGCAGCCACTTATTTATTTGCTGATGGCACTTTTTGCCGTAAAATAGTACATCGCGCGTATATTGTTCTATATTTCTCAAGAGGTCATAAAGTAAAGTAAGGATCACACAAAAGGTTATGATCCTGTTGTTCAAATAGTGTAAGTTGTTTACGATTTATTTAATATTACTAATAATATTGTATTTAAATAGTATTTATTAAATACAAGTTTGCTCAGCTATATCGCTAATACCTCGAAAAAAGTCCCCTCTCAAGCCACCGTCTACAGCAGTATTGTTCTGACATGAAAAACTGATTTTACTTTAACAATAGATGTAAAGAATATAATTGTACAAACTTTAAATTTCCGACTAGCGAATTATGTTTCGATTATTTTTAAAGATTTAATATTATAGCCAAATTCAAAACGTGAATAATACTACAAATGAAATTCCTTTTCATCACGCAAATTTTAAAGCCTTATAATCATAACAGTTAAAAACAAAAACTCAAACGTGAGAACGAAGGTCTTCAATCACGAAAGAGCCTAAAGAACTACACTCTTGAAGAATGCGTGAAAGCATGACGACATTCATATCAGGAACAATAACAACAAAACTTATATATGGATTTGAATGTTTTGCTCTGCAAAATGTGCTGTTTTCATTAAAGAAAGAATAAATAATTAATTAATACTTCAGATATAAAAGGTAGAAAATGTTAAACGTCGAAAGTTAATACTTTGTGTAATAGGAGTGCGGGCCTGAAAAACCAGCAGATCAAAAAACTAACAGTCAAAATAACAATTAGAAATAAAGTAGTTCTGTTAAAAGTTAATACCTATCTTAGATTTAAATGTATTCAGACTTATCTAATCAGAAACATAAATTAAGATCTGTTCTGATCTGGTCAAAATTTCGATCAGATCTTTTAATAGTTTCGATCTATCCAAATCAACTCATATTACTTTGATCATTATTATTTGAAATTAGATCAGATTGGATCTTATTATTCCAAGCTGTAATAAATGTTTAGGTAGCAAATGGTCTTCCTCGTTTTGTAGAGTAAACTGGAAGTATATTTGTGTAGCCTAGAAAGTTACCAAGTGTTTATTAGGTAGTTTAGGTAATCATTTTTTAATTTCTTACATACTTCAGGACGTCGTTGGGCTTATAAAACACATCAGTTGATGTCGCTCTCTACAATGGAACAGACAGATATAGAGACCAAGTGTGTCATTGTAGTATCGTTGTCGCAACTATAAATGTGATAGAACTATATACTTTCTCTCGGTGTAAAACTATAATTACCTGTTTCTCAAGGACTGAAGGAAAATCGACCACATGTTTGATCAGGAGCATCGTAAAGTCTTATCTGAATCTTTCTTACACGCGCACATTGAAGAAGGCAAAAACTACAATGCTGTACTAAATCGTAAAACAATATCACACACAATTGAACTGTCGACTATTTTCAGAAAGAAGGAGAAATTTGCTGTCCATATTTATATAGAGTCAAAGGTCAAATAAGGTCATTATTATAGTCGAACTGATATAAATTTATCTGAAACATTGGCGATTTTTTGTATAAAATGAGATTCACAGGTCCAGGTTTCAATTGAAAATATCAATATTGTGAAACTTTAGTATTACAACGTAGATCAATTGCAAACCAAAAGCTATGCGAATATGTGGCAATAGAAAATAGTTTTAATCGTTAATCATTGATCGTTTATCAAAGAAATATATGATCTCAATACATCGTTGGTCAGTTCGAATTTTTATTTTGACCAAATGAATTTGACTACACCCTATAGTAGAAAATTTAACGAGGCCTTGCCATGACCACGGCTCCAGAAGCATGGCGCTCGCGAGGTCATGTTAATTTTTCGACCAGAGACATTAAATAGAATCAACCAATATAGAAAATAATGGATATCATCATCAATCTTTGTCAAGTCTGCTTAAAAATAACTCGAAAAACCCAGATCTGGTACAATAGTATCCTTTCGTTAAATTGAAATACATTTTTCCATTCTGTTCAGGTCACTAAAATTAAATTAGAATTGATTCAGATCTGGTACACCAAACACACCGATGCGATTAGAAGGTGCTGAAGAAAAGTTAATTCCAATAAAAAGTGAAATAAATTACATTTATCGAAGAATATAGAGAGTTCATAATTTAGAATTCTATTTTAAGAAAACCATTGCCTACTATTGAATGTAGTTTCGACCGTTTTGAAGCCGTCTAAAAATGTATGGAAGTTTCAACTAAGAAGAAGAGCGGGATGATCAGTGAGAGTGAAAGGAACGATCCCATGATTATTATGTGTGCATATATATTGCATCGCGATTCTGCTCACTTTCTGTTTCGCATTTTTATTCTCCCACGCCGTGTGTGCGCATACAAAAGAATTAAGTGGATAATGTATATCGTATTTCGCAATTCATTCTTTGCTTTAGTGGCAGACGATTTGCTAATTAACACAAATCTGAAAACTATTCTATCATTTTTTAATGATACCTTGATATCATTCATGCTTTCACGACATACTGTAGCGGGAGGGGGGAGGGTAGTATCAATCTTTAAAGTGATGCGGTTCGATAGCAATAAATCATTCTCAAGATGAAAGTCGAGATCTATATATATACAATTATCACGGCATGATTAGCTGTTGTCCTTGATTGCACTTCCTACACTGCTGAGAAACATGAGCTTCAATACAGGTGCTAAGCAGCTGTTCATTTCAATAGCACTGCTTAATTGCCGTTAAGATTCAAACGGGCTGTCAAAAAATGCCACTAATCGTGGATTTACTTTCCTCGGATGTAGATGTTTTCTGATGAAACTATAAATGAGATTGAAGTATTAGAATGTAATAGAATATTAGATAATAAATGTAGCAGTAAAATAATTTAATTTAAATTGATAAATAATCGAAAGTGGATGTCATGTTTTTATACACATCTAGTCCGCAATGCAATTATTAGAAAGGTGTACTTATTAGAACGAAATGTACACAGTTTCCTTCCGCGTTATTGATTTATATTTAAGTTTCATTCTGTATATATATCTCCCATTGTGTCATATTATTTTAGTTCACGTATCGCCTAAGTTTCATTCATCAAAGTAGAAATCTTCTCTGAATACTTTGACCTTTATTGGTACTTACCAAATGGATGATGCACTAGAATAATGATCTGATTTTTATTAGGAATACTATTTTAATCATCAATAAATTATATTATGAACAGGTAGATGATAATTTTAGTTCAAAAAAAAGTCAAAAATACCCAACAATAAATCTATCTGTGCCTGACGGTTTCCTCATTGGTATAAGTGAAACATTACTAGGAATAAGTTATAAATCGTATGTGTAGTCAAATAAGTATATGTTATCAAAATTTTAGGAGTATAGGGAAACTGGATAATAAATATCTATAAAATCCACCTTGGGTCAGAAACGCCTAAAGCCGTATATGTAGATTTAGATCTTTAAAGCCATGATTTAATAATGGCTACCTATACGCAAGAGAGCAGTAATGTGAAAATTATATGTATTGGTTTTCCTGGTTAATGTGACACTCGACAAAAATTGAAAGAAAAAATATATTCTAAATCTATATTAATATAGGCAAATTAAGAAAAATTTCTATACGTAAAATAAATGTAAAAAACTACGTTACGTCATGTACGCTATATGAATGTTATTGACACTTTACATTGCACCCAATCTTTCTCACAAATGATAAAAAATATAGGTGATTTAATGGAAAATGTATGTGTACATTCTGTAACGTTATGTGATGCATTATATTTTATCACGTAAAGATTTTTATGGTATATTTAACCGATAAATAACGTCGTTTTCGCTATGTAACATTCGCGGATGTAAAACGGCCAATTCTAATACTTACGTAACAATAGGAAGGATTGGAGTGAAATGTTAAACCGATTAATCCTCTGACCTTTTTGTAAAACAGAAATATATTTTATAGACTAAAACATCTAGTCTTACAAAAATGAACAGCCTCGGGCAATTTGAATGTAAAGTTACGTAAGTTAATCAATACAAATAACTCCTATACTTCCACAAGAAATTACGCGTGCGAAAGGGAAAGAAGTCCAGGGCAAACTTATCAGACCGGAAGTGGACGACGGTGCCGTTTGCCCGGAGCGAGAATTTCACTGTCTACGAATGATCGACTTTGGGTCACGGTCGTAGCGTGGGGCACCGGTTCCAGTATACTGGTTTCTTCTTCATCGTGGCTCACACGGCACTTGGACACTCTTCCGTTTTCCCCACTTACATTCCCTTTGTGCATACCACGAGCTTGCGTATAAAACCGGCGAAGGCGTCACATATATATGACAGTGTATATCAAAGCGCCGAGAAGAGCAGAAGGGACGAATCAGGAAATTTACCCCGTACACGTGCCGATCCCGAGACAACATGACACCTCGGCTCGCGGTAAGGATTTTCACGGGAAAAGCATTTTGGACGTGTGTTGACAAAATGGCGTATCTGAAAAGTGTCGTTCAATTCACGTGGTCTCCTGCTTGTTGTGTTTTAAGGATAATGACGATTGACGTTTAATTGATACGGGAGAGGGAGAGACAGTACAATTGGATTTTATAGGCTTGGGGCGAAAAATGCTTTTGGGACATTCAAAGCTGGAGAGACTTGCAATTTTTTGTAATAATATATATATATATTTCTTTTTATTTTTATTTGGAATATAGCTGCATCATTGGTTTACAAAATGAAATGTTTGGGTGCAAGTTTTTCTAACGTTAACGGTTCCATCATTTTGTTTTTATCGCCTAACGTTTCGACATTTATTTATGTCCTCTCCAGGGGCTATAACCTTATAGTTGTTACAATAAATAATACCACACTTGATTTAATTACATGTACAAAATAAATTAATTTAAATGAAACAATTTACATGTAATGTGGATGTTATTAAAAGTATAGAACTGCGTTATATCCATCATCTCAAATATTGAACGTAAATTAATTTATTTTTTATATGTAATTAATTCAAGTGTAGTGTTATTTATTGTAACAACTTTAAGGTTATAAGGTCCATATAATGATGGATCCGTCAACGGCCGGTTAATTTGTATTCCTTATTACTATAACTATTCCGCGGTTCAACTCAACTTATATATATCATCTTTAGAAATTAAACTTATTGTATAGTCTATAAGAAGTTACGTATAATTTTCTATAAAAAAAAAGAAAGATTGCAATAAAATAGCTTAATTATACAAAATATTAATTCATGTATAAACGTCATCCAGCGAAGTGTAGGAAGAAAATTTTAAGTAATAATTACGGTATGAAAATAATTCGTGGATACTGACTCTGAATATTTTTGCCATATTAAGAGGGTTCTGAAGTACAACAGTTTACCGACTGAGCATTGCAACGGTAAAAGTATAAATATATAATGATTGAGACTTTATTTCAGAATTCGGGCTCTGAAAGGAACCCGGGAAAAAATGGATCAGATATAATTATATCTGAATCATGTATGATTATATCTGGATCATATATGATTTTATCTGGATCATATATGTTCCAGATATAACGATATATAATTATATATGGATTTTGACCTGATATAAGTATATATGTATACATATGGTCATATATCGTTATGACCGGATATAAGTATATATCTATATATATGGTCATATATAGTTATATCTCAATTATATATGATCATATCTGGAACATATATGATTCAGATATAACCATGTATGATCCAGATATAACCATATATGATTCAGATGTATTCAGACATAATTATATCTGAATACATTTTTTCCCGGGAATCTACGTAGCATATATAATCCCCAAAAGAATTCTAATAAAAAACGTTTAAAATAAATTGAGAACTTTCGGAATCAAATTATTTTTGAGGCAGGTAAAAAAATGGTTTCCAAAGGTTTTCACTCAATTTTACATAATTTTCATTGGAATTTTGTTGAGGTATTATATGTGTTATATAACACCACCCTTCCTGACCCCAAATTTCGATAAAGCGGTTCAATCCTTTTTTTATTTATACTTTTGTCGTTTTGAGGTTAGGCCGGTAACTGTTCTACTTTAAAACCCTCTTAAGTGGGTTCTAAGGGGTTAAGCAGTTACCGACCTAACCTCAAAATATGAAAAGTATAAATAAAAAAGGATTGAAACATTTTTTTCAAAATTCGGGCTTTGGAAGGGTGATTCTACATAACATACACAATCTTCAAAAAAATATCGCTGAAATTGGTTCAAAATTAAACGAGAATTATCCGAAATAAATTATTTTTTGTGCTGGTAAGAGAAAGCCCAAATTTTGAAAAAACGTTTCAATCACTTTTTATTCATACTTTTATGGTTGAAAAGCTCGGTCGATAACTGTTCTTCTTTAGGACCACCTTAAGGGGCTTTTAAAGCATCGGTAACGTCGATAAAGGGACCTACTCTATGAAATTGTCAATTTAAGATTGTCTATGGGAATTTTCGTTATTCAAATTTTTTTAGGGCGAATGTGCACATTTTATATGACGATATAGAAAATTTTAACGTACTATCGTATTTAACCAGCGAGATCTCTTATGTACTAAATAGAAACTCATTTCTATATAACGAGAACGAAAATAGAAGATGTGTGAACGCTGGGATCTTTCACCGCATCTAACGACGGAACATCTAACTATGTCGCATGTTTGCTTTGAGTAAAACTTACTTCCGTAAAAGTGCAGGTTCCAACACAACAATTGTAGTGCTAGAATAGGAAACAAACAGACGGTATTTGTTTTGAGTACAACCTGTATAGTGGACAAAACTAAGAATTTTTCAATCATACGTAGTTTTAAATACATAGTATTATGTATATTGCCTGTCACTACGTGTAGCAATACATATTGTTGTATTAATATATACGAAATTCGACTTACCACTATGTTTGGTAATAAAAGTTTTTTGTATGTTTCTAAGCGTGACTCTTCGAAAGGGTAATAAGACATCGTGTTAAGAAGACTTCGAGTAATTATAACTGTATTCAGCATGATTATTTATGTTTTTGAAGTGAAGTGGCATCTTCGCTGTATTTTTACAAATTAGTAATTACGGGCGTATTGAGAAGAACTTCGTCATCTGCGTTTGAGTCACCCCCATTCACGCAGATTGTTTTTGCACTGTGAGGTGATGTTTTTCATACTCATTGAAAATTAGCCTATTTGTGCTGGTTTGCTACAATACCCCAAGGGATTGAATGAAATATTGAAAATTTATACTACCCCTGTAAACATTGAAAGTACGAGTTACGTAACATTTTCATAAATGTTATTACGTAACTGTTACCACAGTATATGGTTGATCCAGCATTCTTTTTCCCGTATTATAAGCTTTGCATAAAATATGCCAGAATTTTAGTAATTTGTATAAACACTTTGATACTTTTATATACATGAAATTTTATATTAGGTTAACATCATAAAACATTATAACAGCCAAGTTCAATTTTGTAATTATGTCATCTAATATCCTATTGAAATTATGCACCAAGAAGAAATGAACGATTTCACCTTATAAAAATAAATCTCCTTCAGAACTAATGACGATAATATCCTTAATGTCGATTAATGATGATTAATCTTCGTCCATGCAAAACACGTAAAGCATTCAAAGTGTGACACGCTGCGATAAGACTTTTCACTTTTCAGCTTATGATTTGAAATTTTCAAAAAGTTTATTTCCATGATTAATTAGAATCGCAATAACGTAATTAGAAAGGTATAGTTTTACATGTCGAATATGATTACCGACCGTCACGATTTTTTTTTCTACCTCGTACATATTTTCAGGATAAAATATTCATTTTCGTCGACTCGCGTAAAATAGAAATCAGATTTGTATTACATCGACAGTCTTAAAAAAGTGACAAATATTACATTACTCAATTCGAAGCTTATTTTTTGAGCTTAAAAGTGTAATCAATTTTCATTATAAGTATCATACAATGAAATCATATTTATGCAATACGTGTGCAATGAAAGTGAACTTGTTACAAATTTTAATTGAATCGATGTTTTTCCGGCGAACTTTCGCTAGAGATTGGACTAAAGAATTGATTTCTCTTCAACAGGTAACATGCTTGATATTCGCCGGAGCCTTGTCAGTTGCCGTCGCCACCTTTGGAAATGAACAGTAAGCCAGTTGTAAATAATTCTTGACAAATTGTATAGCTCTATCAATTTTATCCTCGCTTTTGTGCTTTCTCTACTGACCATTTATTTCCTGGCAGTGATGTGATTTCAATACACTGAGAACGAGTACAGAATATTTTACGATCTATTACTTTGAGATTGTTGGTCATTAAAAAGTCGAATGCCGGTAAGTGGTACTGTAACATTTAATCCAGAGCCATTATACAAACAATGCAGAAACCGTTGCTTTATTAATCGAAGACGTCTATTTGAAATGGGCAATTTACATCCATCTGTGATTTGCATCGCAAATGCTCGTCTGATCATTTTGTACTCTCGAGTGAAAATATTTGTACGGGTAATTTCTGTGTACTTTTATTTTCTACTTTGATTAGATTTAGTATTAGTAATTTTTTGTTGTTGTGTAAACATTTTTATTTATTTATTTAATACATAAACGTGCAAAAGCGCGCTTACAGAAAGAGATAAAATATTACGCCGCCAAGCAAACTCATACAAACAAAACAATTAAGCAATTATAAAAGGTGAATTTTACGGTTTTATACTAACTTCTAATTTCAATTAGGATAATATTCATTTGAATTTTACATTGTTGTAGAGGAGCAAGTACTGATCCTTGACGTACGCCTGAAGTAATTAAACTTACAGAAGAAAAATTATTGAAATTAGCCTACTGTCTACATCAAAAAGTTCAAGTTTCCGAATTAAAATATCGTGGTTAATGGTATTTTATTTTAAAATAAATGCTTTAGAAAAATCTAAATGCAAAGCACCTACTTGATAATATTTGATTAAAGCAGTCCTAAAGTAATCGGTAAATATTAGCTTTTTAATGAAATTTTAGTTGGAAAAATATCGGATAATTTGTTTGATATAATGGCATCGAAAATGATTGTAATTACACATTGAATCGAAGTTGGTCGATATAGTTAAGTACGTCATGCATATCGCCACTTTTAAATATCGGTGAAATATATGATATTTTTCCACATATTTGTAAGGTGATGTATTCACATCAGCTGTCGTATTTAGCGGCTAGTTGCTTAATATTTTGGGTATTCTTCCCGGAGTGAAATTCCATCATTACAAGAAATCGAGAGAGTAGCGGCATATATTACATTGGAAACGTATAAACAAATTTCGGATTGCACCATTATTTGCACATATTTACATCGCATTTTATTATCTTAACTTTCGTGCTGAAAGCAATTTAAAGATTTGAATACAATTCATTTACTCGCCGCTGGCCACCAGTTAATATTATACATGCATACGTCTTAACTTTCATTCTATTCTCGGATTTCTATTTACAACGTTTGAATTCTTTGAATAATGCAGTAACGGCAATTATATATTTAAATCGGGATTTCCAAAATAACACAAATTCATGTTTAGCGCCTGGGAAACAATTCAATTAGTAATAGACTTTGTAAATGGATATGATAAATGATAGCTTGTACTGCCTTTTATTCGTATAAATTTCGGATAAAAATCGTATAAATACGTATATATTTCTCCAGGTATTAATTAGACCGAATTATTCAGATTAATTTCATTTCATTTTGAATGCATTCATATAAAAACCTTAACCCTCAGAAGACCATCTCCAAAATCCAACCGATCTAGACCATCTCGGGTATGCCATGCCCCGATTGTTGAAAACGCCGTATCTCGGACTAGAA
>JAPYZR010005095.1:0-18534 GCA_030522945.1 Trichopria nigra
TTTAATAAATATGATTTACATTCATTGGACAAAATTGACGAAAAAAATTTTTGGGAAGCTCAGTTGACGCTGGAGTCTGTCGAGAACTACCTTAATTAACCGAAAGGGATTCCTCTCCCATCTTGAAATGTAATACAGAATTTGTAATTATAAAAGCAAACAACGCATCCATCTAAATCGACCAAAGGAACATTTGTATAAAGATGAGATAAAAACTCGAGATCCACAATAATTAACGATCGCTGAGGATCCAACTAGGAAAAACATTTATAGTCAGAGGCACGAGAGTATATGAGTGTAATTGAGAAATAACTGGATAAGCTATGGACATGAGTGGCAAACATTGTCAAATTTCTAAATGATCGTTTATTACTGCTAATCAATGCATATCAGGCACATGATCGGGATCCATTTCACATTAGTTTAGATTCACTTTTACAATTGACGTACAAATAATGATGTAAAATAGACTTTCACTATAGCTCCATATTTCGGCCAATAAATTAGACTCACAAGACATGTGCGATAAAATTTCAACTAAAATTGATTAAATCTTTGTAGAATTACATTGCGCTATTAGCTTTTTAATTGATTTGTCCATTGAAAATCTACGTGTTTGATCGAATATTCAATGTATATCATTTAGACACATCTTTCAGGATCAATTGTCAATGTCCAGAATAGCATAGAATCACAATGTTTAAAATTGAAGCTTATTCCGTTTATTTCGGATGAAAGTCCATAAAGATTAAAAGAAAGATAATAAATAAGAACGTTTCGCTTATAACCTGCAACATTTCAATATCTATGAGTTTTGCATAATGCAAGAAAATGATGGGTATTACATGGCGTAGGAACGAAATTCGCAATTTTGCATTCGGAGCAAAACGAAGCATGACGAATCTGGCACGGGCAACAAAGTCGATGTAGGTATCGCAGGTAAGCAGACTTTAATCCAGCGTATATTGGAGGAAGACCGAATGTCGGAGTGCCAAGAAAGAGGCGGTCGAAAAGCCGGTGCATATTAAAATGATGAGTGGTACTACTGCCTTTCGCTTCTAGCGACGTCTGCCGTTTATTCACGAGCCGCGTCTACCGAAAAGTCATCCGGCCGACTTGAAATATACGTGCCGGAATTTCTGCGCGAAAGTCAGGCGCACCTGCTGCCAAAAGTCGCAACAAGCTGATTGTCGACAGAATATATATACTTCCGGGAATTCCCGGAAAATTCTTCTGCTTGGTCTATTTATTCGCGGACGTCGAATAATTTGATTTTCGCGACGGAAACGGCGGGAGATGTGACATTTCGTTTGTTTTATTTTCTCATCAATTTTTTTTTTTTTTTTTTTTCTTTTGTTTACTTTATTCCAAATGAAAGATTTTTTAAAAACGAGCATTAATTGTTTAACAACGGACTTAGTTTAGCGGGAGTTACCGGGACTAGAGATGCCGAATTTTGATAAAAAATTCGATTTATACGTCACTTGCTTTCATAAAATTTTGAAAAGCTCTGTGTTCCTGAATGGGCGATCCGAAATAGTGTGCCACTTGATAGTACCCGGGCTGTAGCGCCCCTCTTAATGGTTGATCTCTCTTAGTCCGGTCTTATAGCGCGGAGTACAGGAGCCCTTCGTTTATTTTCTCAGGTCAAGCTGTATTATTCTGAAGTTATTCCTCATCACATCCACTTCCAATGAAGGAAAAAAAACGATACTTTCTTTCGATTAAAATTGAAGGTCGAACAAAAATTAAAATACGAAGTATGGAGATGTGCGTACATATTTAATTGTGGTTGATTTTACGAGGTATTATTTACAGATTCTAGATGACGGAAAATAACGATGTAGTATGTACTCTAGTGGCGTTCAAGAGAAATGAGTTTGGGGGGGGGGGGGGCTGCATCAAAATTAGCAATGTTTTGATGGATTGTCCTTGAAACAATGAGCTTCGGAGAGAGGTATTCTCCGAAAAGAGAAATTGAAACGTTTTATAACGTAGCAGCAATTAGCCAAACATTAGCTCAGTGTGTTTGTGTTATGTATATATTGCATACTATAAGCACTATAGCTGCAATAAATTGCGGCACCGTGTGACTGTAAATATCGATATACTGCAGAAATGAACTACAACATGCGAACATTGTAATTAATATTATATTAATATCGAGCTAACATTGAATTAGTACGGATATAATGATCGAAGCATGAACAAATAACGATTGTTAAAAAGCAAAAAAAAATAATAATAAATAGTAGTACAAAATAGAAAAGTAAAACAAAAACGTAGAATTCAGAGAAGAAGAAGAAGAAGAATAACTTGTTGAATAATTCATCAAAGAAAAGTGTTCTTTGCATAAGAGTAAAAGTCAACGATTTAAACCGAAACGCACATTCTAACAGATTGAGGCGAAGGTGTATCTTTAAGTGGAACAAACTAGCACTTATCCTTTCACGTATATGAATACGATAACAAAAAGTTATAATATGCGACCGTTCAACTAATTTTACTGGCGTCACATTTACAGCCCATTAAAAATTACAGACTCCAATTACCCACTGACTTTATACATGGTTAACTCAACGTTTACAGCCTCTGTGTAATCGTGTGTCATTGGGAGAAAAAAAAACTTGCAAAATGGTCGCGTAAACGTCCGCTTATTTAACGAGGCTAACGTTGGCCTCGCATGCTCATTCCTCTGATTCGTTCATGAGAGAGGGAGAGAGAGCTCGATATCACCTCGAACAAACATTGTGAGCATTTTATGTCGAGCTAACTAGCGAGCTGCCGATCTAGCCGGCACGAGTCAACACGCAACTAAAAGCTTTCGTGTCCCGTTGTAAGTTCGCGGCGCGATCGTTAAAAGTGTTTATAACCCGCGTATATGATCGTAACGCGCGCATTAGTTGAAGCCGTTATACGAAGCAAGGAGACATCCGAGATGGATCGAACGGCGGCGCAAGACCACCGGTCGCGCTTTTTATCCATAGCTTTATTTCTGGACGGAAAAGGCGCCATTAGGGCCCGGAGCACGTTCCGCGAGCGACCGTGAACGCGCGTCGGCCTGAATCAAGAGATCTCGACGAAAGCTCCGGAGCTTTTCTCAAATAGTAAGTCACGCCTTTTGTGGCCTCTCTAAAGGGAGTAAAATGACAAGAAGGGGTGGCAGCGTAACGAGGGACGACTTTTATCGGCGGTATGCTTCGTACGCGATATTCATCTGTAACGACATCGTCGCGAGAATTTTATCAATATTTGTGCGAGCGACGAAAAAACGAGCAAGGAAAAACTGCGGACAAAGGAAAAATAACGAGTACAGGTTTAGATATCAATCGGTATGTGGATGTAAGGAAGTGGGCTGTATGAGCGAGCACGTACTTCCTCGACCATATTTATGATTGCAAATTAATTCACGTGTTTCTGATAAATAATCCTACATCGTTTTTCCACCTCCTTATTTCTTTTGCTTTTCGTTAATTTACAGCCATTTTTGCCCAAGCTGAATTCATTCTCCTTTTGCGTCGATTTCTGCATACATTTTTCGTTATATTGACATGATTTCTATATAATATTAGGTTCTACACCAGAATACAAATTAAATGGATTCTTAACAGTTCATAAGAAAAAGTTTAATTATACTGTAAATAAAAAAATATATATAGAATTAAAAATTTAAAGGTTTTATGCGAATACTGGTACATTTAACTTGACCTGCGTCATCTTCGACCATTTCCAAATGTACGAACAAAATATTAACAAAATATCGCTTTGTGATCGTGTAAATGTGTCATTTAATAAATCTCATATCTTTAGAATAACACTTCAGTGTTGTACAAACATTTTGATATTGAGACAAATACTTGGTAAATTTTTCAAAACGTAGTAAAATTCCGTACAAATGTAAAACAATCTATACTAAAAA
Organism: Trichopria nigra; assembly: GCA_030522945.1. Classification (NCBI taxonomy): domain Eukaryota; kingdom Metazoa; phylum Arthropoda; class Insecta; order Hymenoptera; family Diapriidae; genus Trichopria; species Trichopria nigra. The sequence continues at coordinate 3,920 of JAPYZR010005095.1, forward strand.
TTTATTGCGTTAAAATGTACATCGGTTGTTGATTTTTTTAATGTTATGACATTGCCCGTTTTATGATGCTTTTAATAACATGAAATATAAGCACTATTGAAAAAATAGCATAAATTTCTTAAATACACTTAATAATAATATAATCCTCTACGCAATGGATACGCAAGTCCAGTGTTTGGTTTAGTCAAACAGACTATTTGATGTAGAATGTTATCGATGTGGAAGTCAATCATAGATATGAACTGAATGTCCAGCCAAAGATGCTTTTATGTACATTTCAGAGTATATTTATTGATTATTGCAATGATACTTATTACGTAACAGTTTAAGTTTGAGTTTAGTTTTAAAGGGATTAGATTATGGTTTAGGAAACATGCAAATCTTATTATAAAACGTAATTATTCTGAAGTTTTTGGATAGTTTACTTATTCACTGTCTAGTTTGTGGACAATATAACAATTTTCTTATTGAAAATGTCAAATTTTCTTTGACATTAATTAGGTAACATTTCTAAATAAATCTTGTACAATTTGCACCCAGTTTCTGCCCAACATTTTTAGGCACATCTGCGACGACTTACCTACACTGTAAAAAGTGGAAATGAAATTTACAAAGCAATGGCAAATTTTGGCAATAACAGCACGTTGAACGTTGGCATTTTTCCGAAGTGAAGTTAAAAGTTCACCACTTCGTTGTAAATTTACACCAATTCGTTGTAAATTTACAACTTTGAGCATAGAAAACGTACTAGATTGTGTACTTGTACTACGTTGTACGTGGGTAATTTTTCGAGCCCACGATGAAAATGGTAATTTTACAATCTGAAGGAAATATACAAGAGTATATGAAAAGTCATATTTTCACAGTAAAAATAGGTAATGCATTGGTAATACTGTTATATTAGCATTGTAATAGTACAGGTGTGAGAATTGTAAAATTGAGGTGTAAATTTAAATAACGAATTTTGATTTTCCAAAATCGAAAATGAAAATGAATGACACCTACAGTGATTTATACGTTGTCACTATAAATTCACTGCGTTGAAACTAGGTAATATTCGAGCCCATGCTAAACGTTGTAAAATTACACGATTTTTTTTTTACAGTGTTAGCATTTTCGGCCTACATTCTATCCAATATTATTGTAATATTTTTATATACCTACATTTATTACGAATATTTTTTAAGATTTAACGTCTCCCCGTGGGTTCAAGTTTTATCGAAACGAAACGTGCGAGGGTGCAAATTCTTCGTCTTTTCAAGCTCTACATTCATCTCAGATAATATGCTCTTAAAGGGGAATTGTTGGACTTGAAAAAATCTTTAAAATGCGCCCTCACCCGTTAATGTAGGTTGAAAATGAGCCGAGTTATTGCAAAAACGGTAATTTTTGTTTCTAAACTTCAATTGCTCGCCATTCAAATTCTATGCGTCGGATCTAATTTTGGTAAAGGACTTTTTGATTTCAAAATTCACGAAGAATCGCCACCTGAAATTTTATCTGCCAGTTCTGGGACACCCTGTATATGTACGAGATTAATCACCTCTATGAAAGACTTAGACATGACTATACTGGTTTGTCAAAACAATTCTAAAATTAAAGTTCACACCCCATTTAAAAACGAATACACTGAACTATGAGTCCATTGTAAAGCCTAAAGTTGTGTTCAAGCATTGTAAACTTCCAATTATTGTTGAATACGTTTTTGAATGAGAAAAAAAGTTTTCTCTTATTTTGCGAAATAATTATTCGCCATTTTTAGCATCTGTGCTTCAATCACTTCAGTAATTATCAAAAACATTGGTAATTTTTTTAAAGATTTTTTTTTTTAATTTGTATTAATTTTTCCAGATTTTCACAAATTTTTTGTCCACTTGTTCATCTGCTTCGATAATCTAAGATTGCTATCCGTTTCCTTTTTGATTATTGCTAACAACTTTGGATTTTCGCTATCATTGGCAGCTTCATTTTGATGGTTTTTAATGTTTTTATGCATAAGTGTATGCTATCATTTGACTAATTGCAAATGTCTTTGTTTAATTTCTACGCTTACACTTCAGTTTCTATCGATTCTGTTTATTGATAAACAATAACGCACACAACGTTGTCAACGAATAGTTCAGCCCTTACAAAAGATGAACAAAGTATATAATTAATCGTTTTATTTTATAAAATTCAGGGGGACTGTTTTTCTGGGTACGTCTTTTGACCAGTATACGAAACTCGCGTCTAAACATAATCTCCAGGAACTTGCTGTTCGGCCAAACATGAAATTCGATCAAAGAAGATTTTCACGAAGTACCTCTCGAGCATAGGATGTCGCGTTGCTTTGGTCCTCGTGTTTTCACTTTTTCATCTCTAAACGGAAATGATCCTTTTCTAGCGAGGCAAAGCGAAAAGACGATAGCAGAAAGCGTGAAAGCGTGGGCGTAAGCTCGTGCATTAGCTGCACTTTGAAATTAGATGAGTCAGTGCCAGTTGCTGCACGATGGGTGGCCGGTATTTCTTTTTTGATTCGACGTATGTATACTTCTCCTTGCCTTTTCCGACTCAATGAAAAACTTGTTGGTTTAGGCTGAAATCGTGGAAGAAGAACCTTCAGATTTTAGTTCTTTCGCTAGCGATCGTACTCGGATGCTTCTATTATGTGACAGCGTTGCTTCCTTTGGTGTTGACGTTGTTGACATTGAAAACCGACACTTCCTCGGCCCAACTACTATACCAGAGTCTTTAATTAACCGGCTGCCTTTTGGTTCCGACAAAAAAACCCGTTCGAGTAAAAAAAAAAACAGGGAACGTGCGTCGTCGTGTGGGCATGTCGTCGGCCTCTGTAAAGACCAGGAAGATGAATAATATTGAATCGGTCAATAACTATTCACCAAAATGGTAAGTAGCTCATTACTGGCTTTTACGTCGACTGTTGGGGTTTTTTAAGTGGCCTATTCGTAAATTGATTTTTTTTTTTTAACAAACAAAGCTACTTTATCCTTATATTTATATAGAATACAGCTAATAAAGAAATTATATACATTTATGTAATTTCGAAATAATTATCGTATTCATATAGTTAGACTGCTCCTTAAAATATTTCATTTTGTCGCTCCCTAAAATGATTCCTTATGGCTGGAAAAGAAGCTGTGCAAATCCGTAGGTTGATATTTTGATTTTACGGGGTGCCACCGGGCACGCCCAATTTAACGTTGTTATGTATGTATATATGTATTGGCGTTTCATTATCTTCTAAAATGAATTAATTTAATAAAATGTATACATATACAGGGTGTCCTAAAACTTATGGATGATATTGCGAAGGGTGATTCTTCTCACAATTTTGACCAATATACACTGAAAACACTTTTGTTGACTATATATATATATATATATATATATATGACGGGTATAGTACGCTAGCGCCATCTTGACTTCAGTGTACCAACTGAACGTATTTTCGTGTGAAAGCGGTACAAAATGTATGAAATTTCTTTCTTTTTTTTTTTTTTTTTTTTTTTTTTTTATTTTAAATCATTTATTAATTATTTTTCTGTAGCTAGCTTAGATGCCGAGAAATTTGAGTGGGGCGATTAAAACGATCCACCCTGTATAATTGGGCAAGTATAATGTATAATATATATAAAATCACAAACGTATCTTAAGCAACTCTGGTCACTAATATGGTAAATACATTGTTTGTTTATTGCAGCAATAATAAAACGAACTACCACAAGGCAATTAAATTATCAAGACCCCCTCTTACTTAGCCCAAGTTTTCTTATTTTTCGACTTATGCAAATGCGTTATTAAAACCGCGAGAGTCGTTTAAATTTGACCGTGTACACTGGAGCCGAAATGGATTTGTTCGGACAGGTGCACGCTTCAAATTAATCTCTTTCGGATTTTAACAGCGTCCTCCATGTACAAATCCAGACCCAAACGCATATAGGTGATGCGTATACGTACACATGTATGAATATATATGTATACATGTATTCATGAGCGATGGAGAAGACGTTTCTCGTCGAGTGATTCTCTTAGACTGCGGCTTCTAGACTGCGGCTTCTAGACTACGGCCCGCAACGGCGTGCTCCAATGACACGCACCGTCACGCGTACCAGCCAGTTTCCATTTCTTTTTCTTTCTCTTATTCGGACGTTTTCCCCTTTCATTCTCATCTGCCCTCATTCATGCTCCTCAACCATCTATCATATCCTTTTAGCTGGGCGGCAACTTAGATTGAACTTTTAATTATGTCTAATGTTAATTTTATAATCTAATCTTAGTTTTTCTGTATTAATCTTGCTTATTGTTTTCATCTCTTGTATGAATTTTCAAACTTATCGAGATTCCAACACATGGGCACATTAAAAGTGAAATATATATCAATTGTATACATATATGTTGGCACCCTTATTAACATCTTTCTGATGGTTTTTCTAGTGTACTTTTGGTCTTCGCATTTACTCCATTTTGAAATTCTGTTACTCGGTTGTTTTCATTCGCATCTTAAGCGAGCACACGTGCGTGAATACGCTGAAGATGAGCGGCACGAAGAAGCGCATATCGTAAGAACTGCAGAGATACGCTATAATACCTAACGCAAGGATAGATAACACGTTTAGACATCTTGGCAAGACGCCTAGATGTATTCGCTTTGAGAAACAATACGAGAAATTGCTCGGCTGTGGTGTTCTGAATTAATATAAATTCAGAAATTCTGTAGGGAACATATTATTTGTCAGTGAATGTCTGAAACGTTTTACGTGACACTCGGATGTAAATAGAAATGATGTTGATAGTACGTCATTTTATTTCAAAGTGAATAATCATGTTATATATATATATACGAATTGCGATTTATATATATTATAGCTTATCATTATCATATTGTTTACTTGTAGAACTGATGGCCTTGAATTAAATATTTTCGTAAGGAGAGTTATGGAAAAAGAAACGATTGAGAGATTAATGCTAGAAACAATAACAATGAAACGTCTATAGAAAGAGTTAATGAAGAAAAATATAACAATTCATATAAAAAATAGCATGTTAATGTAATATCGACCAGAACAATGAAAAATTACAATTACAAAAATTACAAAAATTACAAAAAATTTAAAAAAATCGTACGATAAAAAACCAAAGCTTGTTGGAAAGTTTAGATATTTTCTGCAATTTTGTGCATATTTTCGACACTAAAAATACAATTATACTTTACCTGCTTCTTGCTTGAAACAATTGAAAAATTACATTCATATTATTTGTATCGTCGTTTACAGTACTAATTTAATGCTGATTTAGTGCATCATTTATAATTTTAAATTGACATTTGTAAACAAGGACCCCTGTCCTTTGTAGCGTTATGTAGCGTTATTATAACGCAATATCTGTAGTACTTGAATCTCAATTGAAGATACCCATTTCATTTGCTCTCAGGCACAAAACACAAATACTTTCATCGGTAGATAATGATTTTAACGCCGGTTGGCTCATAATACGCTCGATACATTTTTCATGGGTTGAACGATTACACTGTTCACAAATAATGTACTTCGTGTTGCCTTTTCTTTGAAAACAAAATGCACATATATCATTCATTGGTTGGGATTTTCGTAATAACAGTTTCGCAACTTTCATTCGATATTGGTCGGGATCGAAATTAACCTCGAATGATTTATTTTCTCCTACGCATTCCATGTATGGCATAACATCCAATCCACAGTTGTAGGAATCTTTCCGATGCTGCATCACTCGATTTTATCTGAAAATACTGTGAAAAAAGCAAATCGGACTTTTTTGATTTTGCCGAGTTATTAGCGTCCAAAGTTGGCGCGTCGGTTTCGTTCGCCGCTTCGCTCGATTTTTAGCGACATTTAGACTCTTGTAATTTTTTTTGGCTGTTCTATATCACTTTTCCTTAATTGGGCATCATTTTTGGGTTAATTGGAATAAAAGAATTAGATAGAAAAAAAGAAAAAAAAAATTTCGATCAATGATCGATCAAAACTTCAACATGCTGTTTGATACCCATAATACGAATTACCAAGAAGTTGGAAAAATCGAATGGGGAAAATTGAAATGTGCATGGCTTTTGTTAAAATGATTGAACAATATTAAAATCAATTTAAAATCTGAAAGTTTTATTTGACATATGCTATTCCATATGTCACATAATAAATTTCACGAATTTGCATGAAAATTAACATTTTTGTTGTTATTTTATAAATATGTTACGCGATACTGGCAGCAATCGTATGTGTTGGTTTATTGTTTTATTCAAAATTGAAGAATACTCATTTCAACATTAATACCGTTCTATATTTTTCCATCCGGAAGTTACTCTATTACTCTCCGTTGCAGAGTTATGAATATCCCCACCACCTGTTTGAAAACCTATTACGGAGCACATTCGGACATTTGTTTCGCTTAACAAATGGAATAAATGACTCAATTCCCTTTACAGTGTAAAAATACATATAATGGATTTGAAAGCGTTATTGATTCACCTGAAAAAATTGGAGTTTGCATTTGACCCGGAATAATTCACGATAAGACTTTCTGTGTCACAAAAATATGTTAGCTAAAATTGTGGATTTCAATATAAATCCAAATGTGACTAATACATTATTTGTCATAAAGTGAATTATAAAGTTGGAAAATAAAAACTTTCTTTTATCGCTATTTAATTCAAAGATTTATATTTTCAGCAATAGGTCGATTTGATCGCAATAATTAATCAAATGTCTGTAGGTTAACTGTTCGTTATCGACAATTTCTAATACAAAATATTACGAATCAAAGAAATGATTTGTCATAATTAATAAATAAACAGGAAGTTAAGACTGATATACCCTCATCAGGGACATTGGCATAAGCTGGGGCTTTAATGGTAGTCTTTTATTTTAATCTTGGATTGTCCAAGGGGGATGTTTTTATAGTGATCAGATTGTTTTCCATTATTGAATATATTTACCTCGTTCAAAATTTTCTGTATTTCTTTTTTCCGTTTTATGAAGCTTCTTGCATTCCAGAAGAGAACTGTGTCCCCCATTTTTTATAATTCCCACATATGCAGAGTTGTAGCTAGGTCAACTTTTCATAATTTTATGGTGAAGTTTTTCTTATCCTGTTTTAGGTCGTTGTCGATGGAAGGTGATCATCGACTGCGTGTTCTGTCTCTGTTGAATCGGATACTGCGAAGTTCGATCTCTTCATTCTTTCTTAATTCGGGTAAAGCGATTTTTAATACTTCTATTGTTAGTGAGGGAATAGAGCTCAGTTATCATTTCTTGAAGTGAGTCAAACCGGTTGAATAAAGCTTTCTGGAAATAATTTCAGCCATTGCAGTTCCATTACAATTGTTATCCTCAAACTTTGAATTTGAACTGGCGTAGCCGATTATTACTAATATAATGAATAATATCGTGGTCGAAAAAATTAACGTGCCCTCGCGGGCGCCATGCTTCTGGAGCCATGGCAACGGCAAGGCCTCGTTAAATTTTTTACCAGGATATAATATAATATAATATAATAAATAAATAAATAAATAAATAAATAATAGTATAATATTGTTTATATAATAAAAAATAGTTTAAATTATTTTTCTCTTCGACTTCCATAACACTGACTTTAATTTCACGGTTAAAAACGTTGATTTCCTAACTTTCTCTCAGTGTAAACAAAACTAGGCACAAACCACAAATTTCAGACACATACTCATTTTTCCCAATAGAGGGTGCTACGTTTAATGAAATGAATGAAATCATAACCTTATTTCGACATTCAAGTTTATTGCGTATATTCTATTCTATTATTCAATCACATATAGTGCTAAATTGGAAGAAATTCTGTTACTATTTAGAAATGTATAACTCAAATGAGAGATTACCTTCGCGTCATTGATTTCTTTAATCACCGTATACCTCTATTTTCTGTAGGTACGCACATACGTGGTCACGCATTCCCGTTAACCGATGCGCCAGGATATAACCGGTATATATATATATATATGTGTTAGCCGGCGTTTCAGCTACTTGCCACTAAAACCTAATCTAGCCAACTAGAGGCGCCGACGAACAATGTGACACACAATAGCGTCGAGCGTTTCTCTGATGGGGGTCGTCGCTTTACGATCCTGAGGTGGTGGACGCTGGACGTGTCACACCGCAACGAAACGCGTATATATAGACGCATCGCATACTGGCCGCCAGGATACGACAGGATGCAGGTCGTTTGATGCGACTGCTCGCAATATCGTCCAGTGTCGCAATACTACCTTGCGCCAATTCGATTGCCGGCAGCCTCGTTGGGGCACGACAATGTCCAAATATTATTCGTAAATACAATTGCCATTTCGGCCATTGATGCCCAGTACGGGAGACGTGAGGTATACGGAGTTGATTGCGCTTTGAAGGGCGCAATGTCTATTCGTGATAAGCCAAGGTGAAAAATTAAACTCCATTGTAACTAGATGATTCTTCTTACTTTGAAAATAATTTCAAATTCGTTTTCGTATAATGGTTTGTTTAAAAATGTTACAATCAATTTCTGGAAGCGAAAATTGTTAAAGTAGTGAATTTGTCACTCTTTCAAGAATTAAATTTCATACATTTTAGAGTAAATCGGAGAATTATCACCCAAGCAAGAATGAAACGTCGGTATTCAAGTGAAAAATTCACTTTTCGGAATTGTTTGTGGTTATAAAGATCGAACTTTCTTGAAATAATTTACTTGAAGGTATTGTATATTTGTCAGATAGTTTTGAAAGTAATATTTTGCGCGACATGACTCCACGTATAAGAATGACTGAGATGAGTTAACATCCTGTTGAATAATTTCGTCTATTTTCGACATACACATGCAATTAAAAATTGCATGCTTATATGATTGGAGCCATATGAATACTTTTTATTTTTAATATTTAAAATCTAGAATTTTACGCCGAATAAAGCTGACATTCCTTGATTTGATCTTGATTTGATCTTGAATCTTGATTTGAAAGGATACATATATATATATACATAGCAACCTGCTTAATATCTTATCGCGACAAAAATTAATGCAAGAAAATCATTAAATATCAATTTTTTTATTTACAATCGAATTCATGCAATACTGCTAGTTATAATTTTTTTAATGAATATATAAAAGTTGAATGCTGTAAAATTGAAATCGATAAAAAGAAGTTAAGCATGGTATAAAATGATTATAGTATCAATATTGTCATACAAAGTGGCGAAATCTTCGATATGTAACGAAGAATTCGTAATAATACAAGGATAAATGTAACTTAGTAAACATGTTACATAGTAGTGATCAGTAGATACTTTCAACAGCTGAAGTGTACCAAGTATACGGGGGGAGACAAAAAGTTACAACAAAAATCGATCAATATACGTATAAGCGTGGGAGAATAAATGAAAGAAGATTTTTATTTTAACTTGGATTCCATTTATAAGATTGAAATATTCACGAGGCTTCTCGGCCCTAGGAATAGAATCTGAAATGGTTTTTAATATTCCTTCAAATTGAGTTAAATGTGGAAGAGGAATTTCGTATTTATAATATCTGACGTCAATGCCGTAAACATTTAATTTGATATAGTTCAAAATAATTATTCGAGTTAGCCATTCATACGTGTTTCGTCAAATATTTATTTAAAGTTACGCTAATATTAGCGTTAATAAACATAAGTAATAATACCTTTCTTCAAAATGTAGTGATCTTGTATCATTTTAATGTATAAAACAATTTCAAAACCAAACGAAATTTTGTAATGGGTATAAAATAATGACAAATTCGAATAATTATTTGTTAAATAAGTTTTCTATAAATTTAGAATATTTTTAGTAAACAATATTGGTACTTTATCAAATACGAGTTTTAAGGAAATAAAAGACTGCAAAGTGTTAAAAATCGATATAACTATGTCCTCATCAATATTTATTACGGGTTTGATGGGGTTTTTGCACCATTCTTTCACACATGTAAATGAAGGAACTGGAAAGATTCTATTAGTTCTGAAGAAGGCCCTTAAGAGGCCGAAACGTTGAAAATATATTATACTGGCACTGCCTTTTCTGCATGATATTATTCCGTTAAAACTTATAAAAACCTTCTACTTTTTCCATCCAGCCAAGGCTATCCCAGCATTAAGTAGAAACGAAAAAGAACGTTCCTTTTCTTTATTGCACCCATAGACGCCGGTGGCGATAAGGGCGAGATAGGACTCGATGCACCGATTGCAATTTCGTAGAGCCATCGGACGGTGCTTTCGCGCCGGTTAGGCTAGCGGGTGTAAAGTTTGTCTGGTCAGATTAGGAGTCTTGCAATCTATACTGGATTCGCTTATCGACTCTTTTCTCCGCTTCTGAACGTACATATAGCGCACGTAGCCAGCAGCTCGAGAATCTATTTCCAACAAGAGTCGCGATAATGAATACTTAAATGCGTCCCGCTGCTGAGACTGTAATTTCAGATTTGATTGTATCGAGCAAGTTAAGACCTGCTTATTTTCCCGGAAAGCATCATCTTGTTATAAAAGTATCGCGGATTACTGATTTATTCCTGTCAAATGTCGTTATTAATTCGCCGGCAACGTGTTGCAGCTCGCGAAATAGCCGGTAATAAGATTTTATTAGAATTCGACGTTACATTTATGCCTTTCATTAATCAGCGATCGGCTAGGGCATATCGGACCGTTTCGTCATTACATTACGACCGTTATATCGTTTATTTCGAGACGTAGCACTCGCTCTATTTCAATCTAATCGAATTCTGTTGATTAAGAATAAAGCTAATGCATTTTTAAGATCGCTATCTCATTGACTCTGGTAACTCGAGAATGAGTACGATGCTTCTTTCCTATGCCCTGGCGTCATTGTTGAAGGTAACGTTAATTATTTAGGTACCGTCATCTCGGTGTATTTAACGGGTGAGTTACCCTAAATAAAACATTGGCAGTAAATGCTTTTATTTTTCAACCGTTGCCTGGGCTATATTACGGTCACAGTTATGTGCTTGCTTAATTGAACTCTAAAGTAAATGTACCGTGGAGCCTGATGTACAAGAATGACTGAGATGAGTTAACATCATATTTAGGTACGGCATAAATCTTGATTTTCATACTGCTCATTACTGGTCCATTCGAAACTGTCATGTTGACGTTTTACGATATCACTTTCCAGTAGCGTGCAATCTTTTACAAAAATTTGCATGTTCAATATTCCGAGGATAAATCAATGATACAGTAGAAAAGAACGAAGGAGATCAAGCAAAAGAAAAACGGAAACATCAGAATATTACCCAAATAATGTTTGTAAGGATAAAAAAAATTACGATTGCCAAAAGTATTGTAAAACACAGTCTCCCGATTTTAATGATGGAAATTCAATATTCTTTGTTCGTATTATTTACAAGAAATTGTAATAAATTGTTGTCGAAAGTATATCAGATTTATTCTTCGCAAAGATTTATCTAGACAAAAGAAAAACGCCAACGTTTTCTGAAAAACATGTAGCGGTATCTCTTCAGTAGCTTCCACGTACATTTCACACCATGTCTCGCTTAAAAACCACTCGTAAAAAGATACGTCAATCGAATGCTTTAAATATGCCAATTCCTTACTGTTATTGATCTACATTAAATGATGTAAGGTATATTATGCAAAATCTGGATGGCATCCTTTACGTTTCAAAATGATATCTTTTTCTGTAATTGAAATGTAAGTGGACAAAGATGTAAATTTCACAAAACCAAAGACACCAATTTCCGTGAAATCCATTATTGAGAAATATCTCGCATTATCTCTTATCTGCTTATATGCAGGAAATAGGTATACGTATTCTGTGGTAATAGTGTGCTAAATTAACTCGAGAACATTGAAGAAATATATTTCGCGCACTTTCCCATTTCTGCACTGCGTCCACCACCCGCAGCTTCCAGACATCTCGACATTCAGCGACGATCAGATCAGCCGGCAGCAATAATTATCGCGTCGATCCGGTTCGCAGACTTGCAGCGCACTTCTATCGTAATCTTCTAAATTAACGGAACACACTTCTCGTCTCTTTCTGCTTTTCTCGCGTGCCCTCTCTTTCTTTCTTCGTCTCTTTTAGCACTCTTTATGTGCGTGATGGCTCACTTCCTACTTATAGCTTCGACGCTGTAGTTTATTGAAGTCTTGTTAGAATTTCATCGATTTTTACCCTTGATGAGTCATTTAGGCATTTGATCGGGCGTCTGTAATCATTCGCTGATGGCCTTTTTATCCTTTGATCTTTTTTAGACCGAGTTTGGACTGTTTATTCATTAGGTTTAAATGACAATTTTTTTTTAATATGTGAGCTACTGACTAGACCAGACCTGACAAAAGTTAAGGTGGCTAAATCTAATTCTACGTAATTGTCATGGTTATCTGTTTAAATCTTTTGCGGCATATCCTGGTTGTTTTCCCGTTTGACGGAATAACAACAGTTAGATAATCTAACTGATGGCCATATTGCTGAAAACTGCTACTGAAAAGTTCCCTTTCTGCTGAATCTGCGATGGTCGTCAATCGACGATTTTGGAAATGTATGTAATGTAATTAATAATTGATTGCGACGTACAATTGGATCTCGACCATATATTCCCAAGAATGGTGTGTTTGAGGTTGTATTTTTTTTTTTTTTTTTTAACGTCATGATCGAATTAACGTGAAAAGGTTTCAAAAGATTTATTAATTCCTTGATATTGATAAATAAATTTTAAGAAACCTTTTATTTTTAATTGCAGCGACCCACAAAACAGCTGTATGTCGACTTTTAATACAGCGTTCCGAAAAATGTGTATCGCAAAGGGTTAAACTTGGTGATCGTCATTATAACTTGGTGCTAATATACTAAAAAGTGACCAATTCATATTAAAATTTTCTAGAGCAATGAAGTGTGTGTATGTGTGTACATATACTTCATGGATAAAAATGAAATTATTACAGCGGTGCGTAAAGGGACGTAAAGTAACATCGTAACTACATAAGAAGACACAAAAGATGATTATTATCTTTTATCCATAAAGAACAAAATATTCTGGCAGAGTTTCTCTTCTCGCCTTTCGATGATCATCACATCTCGTAATGCATGATAATGATGTTTCAATTAAGTGAGAATATATCGAAGCAATCTATTCCTGATACCGTTTTCTTCTGCCTTTGTGTTCTTCATTCGCAGCCGTATTTTCCATCAAGGCTTCCTTTACTCGTTTCAGTATTTTTCACTCCTGAACTTGTTATTTTTCTCTCACTGCTCAATCGAGATATCGCGAGAAGTTGCTATCGCTACAGTGTAAACGGATTGAGGAGTTCATCGATCACAGGGTAACTCAGCTTTCCCGATGTCTCACCTTCTCAGTCGTGCCTATAAGTCAACGCGATAACGCCAGCTTCGGTAATGGATTCGATTGCCGTATTTCAAATGCATACACAAGGAACCTCATTCCTACGCTCGAGAATCGTTTCTTAATGATCGATCGACTCTATTCAAATGACGTCGGAATTAACTCTGATTTCCGATGATTGGGCCGCGTTTGGAAGTATACAACTAACGAAATCCAATAGAATTTGAAAAATGCTTCCTGGATTTTAAAATTAAAAGGCAATTGCTGAATCGGATGGGGAGTGTTAGCTGAAATTGACGAAAATGATTACCAAATTTCATTCAATTCTATTGTTTTTTAAGTCAGTTTAAATGATTTTCTAATATATTGCTTTTGATAAACTGCTAACAGTTTTAAACAATCGCCAGAGAAATATTGACATGGTGATATTTAAAACCTAACAAAGCTAAACATATGTGATATCCTTTAAAAATAGCAGAATTTTTGGTGGATATTACGAGAAAAATATTTTTATGACGGTTCAGGTTCTCGAGCTTCTTCGAACCTTTCAAAAGTTTGTTTCCTTTAGGAGATCAAAGCCGAGATGTCAAAATGGAGCAATAACAATACGTCTCGCGTAATTGCAATCTGGAAATTCAGTCTCGCTTCATTTTCTCAAAACACCCATACGTCAGCTCGGACGCAGTCGTATATCTTCCGAAGCTGAATGAAAAGCTCGGAACGGCAAAAATCTTTTTTACTAGACGTCCTTTGGAATTTTATCCTCCATCGCCGATATTTATGGAGTGCGCAAATGCGCGAATAAAACGCGCGACGTCGTGATCCGGAAGTTCGAGATTTACCGTTCGGCCTTGCAACGAGATTGTCGTTTCCGCCCCGACGACGGAACGTGTGCATGTCGTGGGGCCGGAATTAAAAATAAGAGGACGGTGCTAAAAGCCGTCATATATATACGTACTGGGGAAAGGCGAAAACGAACGACGTCGCGCGTGGACCATTTCGATGAGACACGAACAAATTCGAGATTTTAGTAAATGTCGGTATCGCACGGGGGCGGCTTTTTAACGCGAGCGAAGTGAGCGCTTCTCGATTGCTCCCATCCGTCAGGCGGGTTCCGACTGGATGAGACACGTCGCGACCGGAGAATTCTAAATTTAGCTACTCCGGGAGTCACTGGGATTTGAAATTTTCTTTTTCTTTTTTTTTTTTTTTTTTTTTTTTTTTTTTTATTTTTTTTTTTTTTTTAC
>JAPYZR010005096.1:0-11951 GCA_030522945.1 Trichopria nigra
ATCGAGAATTATCCGAAATAAATTATTTTCTCTTACCAGCACTAAAAATAATTTATTTCGGATAATTCTCATTTAATTTTGAACCAATTTCAGCGATATTTTTTTGAAGATTGTATATGTTATGCAGAATCACCCTTCCAAAGCCCAAATTTTGAAAAAAATGTTTGAATCATTTTTTATTTATACTTTTCCTGTTTTGAGGTTAGGTCGGTAACTGCTCTACTTTAGAACCAAAGATCATAAATAATTCTGCAGCGTAGTAAATAAAACCTCCATTTTAACACTTAATTTTGTAGCGATCCAGAGCCAGAAGATGAAGTATCGAAGAAGCCAAAAGTTACAATGGTATGTTGATAACTGGGTCGTTACCGCGGTGAACGATAGCTCCTTAAAAATTTGGAACGCCAAAACTGGGGAATTGGTGAAAGTATTGCGCGGACACAAAGACGAGGTTTTTGTGTTAGAGGCGCATCCAATAGATCCTCGAGTGGTCGTGAGTGCTGGTCATGATGGACAATTGATAATCTGGGACGTGCTGAATTCGGATCCAATGGCTTGTTTCCAAAATTTCATTCAAGGTCAAGGAAATGGTGCGGTTTTCGACGCTAAATGGTCGCCAGATGGTTCGATGCTTGCTGCGACTGATTCACATGGTCATCTAATGATGTATGGCTTTGGCAGTGTCCTTGACAGATTTAAAAGTGTAAGATTTAGAATGAATTTATTTATTTTAAATGATATATATAGTTGATGAATTATTTTACATTAATAAATAAATAGATATAATATTTACTAGTCATTATATACACAGTTATAAAGTTTTAAAACAAATCATTTCAGGTTCCAAAAGAATTGTTCTTCCATACGGACTATCGACCCCTGATAAGAGATAGCAATAATTACGTTTTGGATGAGCAGACACAAACTGCACCACATTTGATGCCACCACCATTCCTTGTTGACGTTGATGGAAATCCGTATCCACCAAAGCTTCAACAGTTGGTGCCGGGAAGAGAAAACTGCAGAGGAAACCAGCTGGTTCCAAATATTGCTGTGGGTGTTAGTGGTAAGTGTAAAAATGTAACTTTGTTTATCTTGACAATTTTTCCGTTTCATGTACAGGTTTCTTAATATTAAATTGACATTTTCTTCTGTTCAGGAAATCAAGAAGTTATCGAAGGAATTCCTGACCAAAGGGCTCGATCCAACATTGACAGATTGATCGAAGCTTTAGCGCAAAGGAATCATATTAATGGGGTTGAAGGGGATCAAAACGATGAGGCGAATCAAGGCGAATACCCCTTTCGTCAGATTGCAAGCCCCCGGGGAAGTCGAGCAGGTCTACGTCGAGTGGGTGACGTTGAGGGTGTCCGACAGAGCAGTGGCAATTGGCAACGCGACAATACGACTCCTTGGAACAAGCCCATTCTCGCTCGACCGCTCAATTCTGCTGTAATGAATACGCAATATACACAAATGTAAGTATATTCAAATTGGCATTGAATTTTTTCGGATTTATTTACAGAAAAGAGTCATCAATACATTTTACTATTATAATGAATTGGTTAGGTATAAGTTTACAAGATTAATACAAATATATTATAGGAACATAGGAACATTTTTTAAAAACTTAAAATAAAAATGTTATCTATTTACACAGTACCGCAATGGCAGACGCAGAACTTGAGTATTGGCGACGAGAAATGCGACGAAGGCCTGCAGCTTCCAGCACTACTACAACACCGGATCAGAATAGCCGACTAATGACACGAAATAGAAGAAACAGGACTGCGAGGCATGGTTACAGGACCAGGGCTACCAGGGGAGACGAACCTGAAGATGAAGACTTTGATGTAAGTTTATAGCCTTCTATTTTAACATCAATGATTTCAATGATCTTGATATAATTGGCTTTTATAATGCAAAAAGGAAAGAAAAAATAGGATTTCAGCAAAAGAATTGTTATTTTGAAAGTGTGATACTGGTTTTGACAAAAGTATTTTTGGTTTTCAGCAAAGTCAAGAAAATGAAGGTACGACTGGAACTTCTGCGAGCAGTCTCGATTCATCCAACGATGCGGAATTGGGCTCAGATAGTTCTAGCTCGGACGATAGCAGCGAATACTCAGATTGGATTGCTGACCACGGTCTGAATCTCGAGCCACCGAAGAGAAGTAAACGGAAACCCGTACGAAAACGGGTCGCAACCCCACCGAGCAGTGACGACACCGAGAGGCGACGAAGTCAACGACCCAAAAAGAAGGTTCGAACATAGATTAGTTTGGTGTTCATTTGGCTAAAATTTTGCATTTTAATTTTGTACCAGTTAACCAATTGTTAAATTCATTTGTAGAAGCCACCTGAAGTGCCGCCAGATAATACCATTGACGAAGTACCTGAAATTTACCGTCCTTCGGAATGGCTAACCGAAGTTATTCCCCGAAAAGCTCCTTATTATCCGCAAATGGGTGACGAGATCGTTTATTTCCGCCAAGGTCATCAGTTTTACCTCAACGCCGTTAAACAGAAAAAAACGTACGAACTTCACCCACGTTGCGAGCCATGGAGTAGGATGAATATAACCGTGAGTGAACTAATTAATAATATGTCCTAAATGAACTTAATATTTCGGTGAAATCAAATTTTTTATTCCACAAAAATGTGAAGAAAAGTTTTTAAAAAAACGTGACATAATCGTCATGTTTTGGAGTTGCCAAGTTCGATATATAGTCAACATTTTTTTTTTTTTTTTTTTTAAGATGTTGCCTCTGTAGCGGTCCATGACAGCGAAGGAGTTAAAGATAACTGATTTAATGAATTCTTTACCATAACGCACGGTTACGATTTCAGGCTCAAGAGTTCGTAAAAGTGGTGGGTATTAAGTACGAGATCCGGCCTCCTCGTCTTTGCTGTTTGAAGCTTGCCCAGATGGACGAAGAAGGACGCTTAACGGGCGCGACATTTAAGATCAAGTATCACGACATGGCGGATGTGCTGGATTTTTTGGTACTTCGTCAAACCTTTGAAACGGCGCTGGCTCGAAGTTGGTCGGAAGGGGATAGGTTTCGGTGTATGATCGACGATTGTTGGTGGACCGGTCAAATTCAATCGATGGAACCACTGGACGACGAACTGCCCGAATCCTTCTTCATGTGCTTCCGAGTCAGGTGGGATAACGGAGAGTTCGAAAGGATGAGCCCTTGGGATCTCGAACCTATTGATTCTGAACGTAAGTCTTTAAAAAAATTTTGTATTTTGCCAAAAAACCTGGAATTATAATAAAAAATCTTCACTTGCATGAGAGGTCAATTGACGAATCAATGGCATACTAAATAAATGTTCGAGGATGATTCCTCATTGCTATGTATCTTACCCAGTAACCGAAAATGTATTGAAAGGTCAACAAAAGAATTAAAATGGATTCAAGTGCATTAAAATGGATAGAAAACGAATCAATTTGAATCCACTTGAATCCATTTTAATTCGTTTTTTGACCCTTCAATGCATTTCGGATTACTGGGTAATAGATCACTTTAATTACATTAATTCGAAAGAGAAGTTCTCTTTCAGTCATCTTGGAAAAATCTAAAATGTCTATAAGATCTAAAGAATCACCAGATCCTAATGCTTTCTTATTATTAGAGTTTACCTGTTTTTATATACTAATTAAATTTCCTACATTATATTAAAAGAATAAAATAATTGTCAAGACGTAATACTAATCTCTGCATGTTTTCTTTTTTGTGTTAATTTCCCAATTCCATCTTAAAATCAAATGAAAGTTTATCCTGTTCTTTTTTTTTTTTCATCTTCCTCCTATTATGCTATGACAGTTACATCCATTGTCCGTCTCCCCTTTCGGAATCGCGCTTGAATCATCCCCTTCGTGTCTACCTTGCCTTCCAGCCTTTTTGTCAATGACTCGCCCATATTTCATATGTTACAATCTGCGTGAAATATTGTCATTCTTTTCATTTTTATTTTTTTGTTTTCTTGTTTTCTTTTTTTTTTCATTGTATACAAGGGTGAAATTCGATGTACGTTACTGCATTGCTTAAACCTGAATTATTCCGAAAAATCACCTCATCACTTTAAGTTAAGACAAATCTTTCAATTATTATTTTTGTGTTTTTGTAGTACAATATTTTTCATATTATAGCAGATACTTTTTTTTGTTTTGTTTTTTACATTATGAATTTTCCTATCGTGCGCCTAAAACGTGTTTGGAACAAAATTGACACCAACACCCGTTCATTAGCATTGTTCGTTTTGTATCATGGGAGCGACTCGGAGTCGCTCCAAATCGCTCTAAATCAAAGGTTAAGTTAGGTTGCCAATGTAATTTGCATATCTATATTGAAAAAGGAACGACTCGGAGCAATTCAGGTATTGCAAAACGAACAATGCTCATGACAAATATATTTTTATTTAAGTGTTTTATAAGACTCAATCATATCTACTATGATTAATCTGTTTTCTTTATCATTTCTATCTATGTATGTTTATATACAGCGTTGCATTTATCTCTAGATATGTAATTTTATAATTTTAAAAGTTTTTGTTTGTAATATATTGTATTTATCATTCTTGAAATATAAGGACTTATAGTCCGTTTATTAATAATAAATGAATAAATAAATTATGCTTTTCTTATTTTTGCAAAATACTTCGATTCTGATTCTGTTATTCTTCTTCACCATTTATTTTATGTGAGTATTACTTTTTTTTTTTATCTTTTGTTTTATTGAATTCCTCGTTTTTTCGCGTACTTGTGCTGAATTATTGTTTTACATGTTATAATAACAGTGATAACGTACGAATATAATCCGCCTTGCCTACATTATTATTAAATTGCTGCCCTTTTTGCCGCACAAATAATAGATTTCGCGACATTAGCAATATCCTCGGATCTAAAATAATTATTTGTTTGCCTATAAACAAAAAAGGAATAATTAAAAAAAAAACGAAAATAATAAAAAATATATTTCTTGATAAGGATTACCATCTGAAGTTGGTGGAGCTGTAAATGTACTTCCAGAAGAAATTCAAGCAATACTGTATCAACCACAAGCGGAAGAGTGGCCAATGGGTGACCGAGAAGCAACTTGTCGAAGGATCAATCGGGGTCTCGATCAAGTCATGAGCCTCTCTATCGCAGAACCATTCGTAGCCCCAGTGGATCTAAACTTGTACCCATCTTACGCTTTCGTGGTGGAATACCCCATCGACCTGTCTACGATAAAAGCTCGTTTCGAAAATCATTTCTACCGACGAATCACATCAGCGCAATTTGACGTTCGATACCTGGCGACGAACGCTGAAAAGTTCAACGAACCGCACAGCCAGATCGTCAAACAGGCTAGAATAGTAACAGATCTCTGTTTGAAAATCATCAAGTAAGTATCCACACATTCTTTGAATTTTGTGTAATACAAGACATTTCTTTCTTGTCATTTTGTATTTTTATTAATTTTGAATTTGTTTATTTTTTTAAATAAAACTAACAACTTATGTTTGAACGTATTTTTATTTATTTGCAAGTTACAAATATTTGAACAGGGAAACGATCGATTTCGACGTTCCTACGCTGTATCATCAATTGGTTGATACGTATCAATCATCAGATTCTGACGTCGACGTTGTGGATCCCAGAGACAGGCCGTCCACTAGCGCCCAGAAGCCTACGAAAGCCGCTTCGAGTAAAAGTGGGAATCGAAATGTTAGCCAAAACTGGCAGCTATCCTGCCGGCAGCTCTTGGAAAGTTTATGGCAGTGTGAAGATTCCATTCCCTTCCGGTAAGAAAGCATATTATTATATATATTTACGAACACAGATATTTCTTTTGAATTCATTTATTTAATCGTATCGATCTTATTTCACGGTACAACTTGTAATATTAAAGATCGAGTGAAGTAATTGCGTATGTAGTTACTTGCAAGTTTTAAGACAAACTTTCTTATTATTCATTTCTTTTTCTGTTATTCATATTTCAAGTTGGAAAGATTGATTAAAACTAAAATAATGACATATGCCAATATAAAAATAGATAATGAATGAAATTCAATTTCTCAGGGAACCAGTGAATCGATTGGAACATCCAAATTATTTCCACATAATAGATACGCCGATGGATTTGCGTACTGTGAAGGAAGATTTACTCGGTGGAAATTACGCGACTCCGTCAGAATTTGCCAAAGATGTTAAATTAATATTTACAAATAGCAGAAATTATAATACCAACAAGCGCTCGAAGGTAAGTGTAATTTGATAGTGTAAAATAAGTGTCAAAATGTCACTCATCAAAATGGACAATATTAAGTTTATGGTAATTTTATGTAATGTATTTTTATTCTATTTCAGATATATTCTATGACGATACGATTGTCTGCCATGTTTGATGAATACATGCGAACAATTCTTTCGAGTTGGAAATCGGCTCAACGTCGGAAGAATAACCAACGAAAGAAAGGTGGCAAAAAGAAGCCAGAAAAGAGAAAAACCAGGAGTCAATTGACCAACGGAGCCGGTGAGTCTATTTATAACATTCATATGTCAAACGAAATGAAAGATGAAAGTAAATGTAGGGCTGGAATAAATAACACTAAATGAATATATTCTTCCCCCTAAAGGACCCTCGAAAAGCAAAATGAGCAGCAGTGATGAGGACGAGGAGGAAGTCAATGGCGAGCTTGATGACGATGACGAAGACGATGACCGATCGGTAGATGAGCCTGCATCAAAAAGGCCAGCCAGGAATATTGATGCACCAGGTATGTTTTGCATCATATTCGCTACTTTGTTTCTTAAAATTTTCAATAATGTAACATGACTGAAAGGACCTAATATTTAAAAAAAAAAAAACCCGTCTTTGAGGCTGTTTATTTTAAAATTTGCCAATTTACCATTTGTACAATCTCAATCTGAGACATTACTCTCCGTGAATACGTACCTAAAGGCTTGCGGAAGGTTTTTAAAATGTTCTGTAAGTGTCATTATACATATATTATATTCTAATCAATGTTTTTACGCGTCATAGTAAATTCATACTGTTTTTCAAAAAATGAATTTTTGAAGAGGGCTATCATATTGGCTAAAACGTTAAATTTATTATTTACTTATTTATTTTTTTGTTCAAATCACCATCTATTTTTATATGATATATGTCATCAAGACTTCCTTATCAACATTTTTAATAATATTAACGGTCAAGAAAGTAATGTGACTGAGCATAAAGAATATAATATTGCTAGGCTCTGTGAAATTTACGGTAGAATCATGACCTTATTTGGCACTTTCTCGGTTTCACCTCGTAGTCATTATATTGTTAATATCTTTGCTGATTGATTATAGAAGTTAACACAATGATAGGTGCTATTATTTGTAGTATTATGTGGAACTAAAGTTCACTTGTTTTCGTTATCTTCGCTTAATTTAAATTGAAAATAATTTGGAGACTTCCCATAGCTATTTTTTATGATAACAAATTTTTATGATAAGTAGGTAAAAGATTTCATAGACTATTGTGTAATATCATTTCATTTACGTTTTTGCTATTAGGGCCATCGCGATTGACAAACGGGCATTCCAAGCGCTTGTCAAATTCATCACGATCAAATCTGCGGCTGCGCAATTCACGGACCTCGACACGTTCGAAAACGCAGAGTTTCAGCGATTCAGAGGAGTCGGTAGATAGCGATGCCAGTATAGAAAGTACGCCGAAGAGAAGGACGCGATCCAGCAAAGTGAGCAGCGCCGACGAAGCCAGCTCCTCCGCTGACAGCTACAAGCCGCGAACTCGCGGCAAGCAAACGGCAAAGAATCGTGCAAAGAACAGTAAGAATTGCAAGGGGGTTTCCAAGGGAAAAGCGAAAAAGCAAGATACTGAAGACGAAGATGAGGAAGAAGAGGATTTTAATTGTCCTGCATCGACGGAACCGGAACCCGAGCCTGAGGAAAGTGAAGAAGAGGTCATTCAAAGGCCGACGACGCGTGGAAGAATGGCTGCAATGACGAAGAGGTCGGACACTTTAGTGAGTGATGATGAAGATGAGGAGGAGGAGGAGGAGGAGGAGGAGGAAGAGAAAGAGGCAGATGAAGAGGAGGAACAGGTGATAGAAGAAGGTGAAGTCAACATGGACGAGGAGGACAGCGATGAAGAAACTGTACCACCGAATCTGGATCCTTCTAATACGGTGGGTACTGACAGCGAAGAGGAGGACGGAGAAGAGCAGGAGTCTAACAATATTTACGAAGCGTCGTCGTCGAGTCAGAGGAGGACGCGCGGTAGCGCATATCGAGACTCTGACAGTCAGGACGGTGTCCAGTCCTCGAGGAGGAATGCGAAAAGGCCTCGCTACAACGAAGAAAGCGAGGATAGCGACGGCGAGCCATTGCGGATTCGTCGAAGCGTCAAGAAGAGGTATTACGCAGAGGAGAGCGACGAGAGTATCCCAGAATCAGCGACTGCAGAGCCCGGAGTCAGCATAAGCAGTAGAGGGCGAGTGCGAAAGATGACGGCAAGGGCGAGAGCATTCTTCATCGAATCACCGTGAAGGCCTTCAGCGTATTAATTATTATGTAAATTTGTGCGAGGTAGGTGATGAATAGTCCTTTTTTATACATGTAAAAACTTGTTTTCAATCTAGGTTAGACTATTTTCGATTACATTTTTTTCGATTCATTGTTTTATGCTTTTATTTATTATTATTATTATTATTTATAAGGGTATGCTAATGTAGTAGAGCGGAACTCAATAATCTTTAATATATATATAATATGTGTTTCTATACAAAACACATTGTTTTATCAATATTTTTTACATTTTTATAACAAATATTGTCTTTCTATTTTCAGTAACGATTTCGCGCGTCAAGAATTATCCAACTTCCGTTCGCAGACTTCCAATCCGCGAAGGCGACCCAACGACGTGTACCGCGGCGAAAATGAAAGAGCGAGAGAAAGGGAGGGAGAAAAAAAACAATAACAAACGAACAATCGTGATGTATGTATATTACCAAACTCGAGGCATCAGATTTGTACTTCCGTTGACGAATCAATTCTCATCATTTTTCGTTCAAGTCCATTCACGTTTCATTCACCCTTATTTTTTATCATCGTAATTTTCGGCGCGCCGTGCGCCGAACGCGAGGTGTACAAAACGCGAATTTTCCTCGACATGCACGTCTTGTAAAATAAATAGGAAGTTATGAGAGAGTGTATAAATAGGTTTAAGCATATCTTTAAGAAAAAAGCGCGTACGTGTCTAATGTGCGAGGAGTCAACCGGTACAAAGATGAAATTGGCGTCAGTCTGCTTCGCGCACGCCCTGTAACGAAATACAAATTTTGATCGAATTATCAATTGTGAGTGTATTATTAAGGATTGGATTTTTAAGCGAATAAATCGAATAACTGCCACTGCGACCATTGATCGATATGGTAACTGAATATTGTTGATCAAAGCTGAATCAAAGTTCAGAAAGTTTTCTGCCTCGCATCGTTTCGTGTCTTTGTAACGTTCCACGCATAGGAAATGGAATTTTTGCTTCGAAACTGACTGCGGTTCGATACATCTATTTTCTTTTATTTATTTATTTTTTTTTCCATTTCAGAGTTCGATTGACATGATTTACATAATGAAATCAAGGCATTCTAATAGCGTCGGAAATTCACCATTAATTAAGTGTCTAATTTAACGATTGCAAGCTTGATTAATGTTTTATCGGATAGTCAATTAAGTTATAAAATTGTATAATCTACGACATAATCTATGACTTTTAGAAGAGTTATAGAATAGCGGTGCATTTCGAAGGAAAAATAAGACGTTCGAATTGTAACGTATGTCAGAAGCGTACGATTGTGAGACATTTCTCAGAGATATAAGAGAATAGAAAAAATTTGGAAATTGTAGGGAGTATATACTTTGTTTTTTTCTTCGTTGATAAGATATTCAAATAAGAAAAGAAGATACGAAAAAACAATGTAGATCGCGGAAGAGCGAAGATTCGCGAGGAGCTCGGCAAGACACTTTCCGGCTTGGACGACGACAGAAGATGGAAGGGAAGAACCGATCGATCGAAGAGGAAATCGCGCAACCATGCATTGAAGTCTTGACTGTTTCAAGCCATTGTGATATTAGCTTAAGTGGTATATAAAATAGTAACGGTACTATAACGAGAGAGGAAAAAAAAATTGGTTATCAATGGTTATTTTTTTAATAAGACACTAAACGTTGTCATATCAATTAAAACGTGTAGCATATAACTCTTCTCGACTGAAATTGTATTAATTTAATAATAACTCTCCCTCCATCTACTCGACTCTTTCTATTTTGTTCCTCCCACGTGAAAATCTGTAAGAGTGATGCGGTCATTTTTTTGTTTCGTTTTATTTTTGTACCCAATGTAATTTGTTGGGTACGGTCTGTACGGTATAGGATTTCCAGCGGATGCTAATAAATACTATTAGATCGTTTCGGTAATCGTTTAATGATGAACATTGTTCAAGATCTATCTTGTCGGTACAAAATCGAAAGAGGTTTTTTTCTTTTCTTCAACGTTAATTTAAAGAAAGATCATTTCCGTGATCCTCGTGGTGCCGCTGATTTTGGCGAAGTGGAAGTCGAAAGTGGAAATGTTGGCCATTTCGGGGGCATTTCTTCGCAGGCGGCCTCATCCTCTCCCACCGCGCCCGGTGGCAATGGTTGCGGGCATTATCTCCTCGGCACGTGGTTGCTCCGTATGCCGGGGATCGACCGCGCATTGCAGCGACGGATTTAAACTGGACACTGTGAACATTACGCAACCGTTCTCGATGAGTCTCGCGAGCGGTTCCGTAACGATTCCAGCTAAGCCATTCAAATCCTCCATTGCGATGCGATATCGCGAACCGGAGTGCCGGCATTCGTGAAAAAATATGTCGATAGCAGACAAAACAACGGCGAATAATAATACTGTCATCGGCGGAATTTCGTGTACTGTCCTTCATTTACATGTGTACGATGGACCTGATGCACCGATATTGTTCAATGCGGCTGTCCACCGCAGATCATATTCGCCGTTGTTTTGTCTGCTATCGACATATTTTTTCACGAGTGCCGGCACTCCGGTTCGCGATATCGCATCGCAGTGGAGGATTTGAAGGGCTTAGCTGGAATCGTTACGGAACCGCTCGCGAGACTCATCGAGAACGGTTGCGTAAGGTTCACAGTGCCCAGTTTAAATCCTATCGACCTATCGACCGTCTTCATCTCCGCCGTTTTTCGGAGGTGGAATATCGCCGATAATTACGCCCTTGCTGGACAGTGCGAGAACCGACGAATCGACCCGGGTATCGCTGGCGCTACGTAACTTGACACCGACGCCGAAAGGGACGCCGACGAGGACATCGACACCCACACCAGTGTTCCCAGTTTAGGGTGATTTTGGATGATAGTGGTGGAACTTTTACCTATTCTAATCAATGAATAAGCTTCTCCCACTATCGTCGAAAATCCACTGACCCACACCGCGCCGACAGTGCGAAAATTGCCCAGGGGAATGTCGCCGGTGAAAACGACTTCCCCGCCGTCACCGCGGAAACCAGACTTGCCAGATAGGCCAAGTGGGGATGTACATTTCAAATGAAAATTGGGCGATTTATCGCCCAAATCTGGCAAGCCTGGCGGAAACCATTGAAGTCTCGATTACAATTAAAGTTGCCGACGTTAGCACGGGCGAAATAGTACTTTTCGATACATGTGCGTAAAATTTTACGCACGCGTGTCGAACATTATTTTTTGATACCGTATGCGGAAAATTCTGCAAAATGAACGAGAGTGGGGAGGGAAATGGGGTTCGGGGCAGTGTTACCAGTAGTTTAGGGAGATTTTCGACGATAGTGGGAGAAGCTTATTCATTGATTAGAATAGGTAAAAGTTCCACCACTATCATCCAAAATCACCCTAAACTGGGA
>JAPYZR010005097.1:0-11248 GCA_030522945.1 Trichopria nigra
TTCAAGAACATCTTGAATCCCGTTTCTTAAATATTAATGAAAACATCTTCGAAATTCACTCATTTCCATATATATAGATATATAATACGCGTAAATTCTTAAATTTGAA
This sequence comes from Trichopria nigra, assembly GCA_030522945.1. Classification (NCBI taxonomy): domain Eukaryota; kingdom Metazoa; phylum Arthropoda; class Insecta; order Hymenoptera; family Diapriidae; genus Trichopria; species Trichopria nigra. Next base: position 110 of record JAPYZR010005097.1, read on the forward strand.
GCATTAATTTCTCGCGAACAAGATGGTGAATGGCTCTAAAATTTTAGTATGATATTTATGATGCCTTAAATGATCTACATGCCAAGTTTCAAGCATACAGTGAATCAACGTCTTGCTCGATGGAACCACCTTAAGGGCGATGGTATGCTGTAAAACGTTCGAAGAACGGCAAAATTGCTTAAACTTAACATACAACTGCCATTTAAGTATGAATGTTGACATTTCGATTTTCGTCAGGCTCATCTATCGTAGGTATAAATCCTAAAATTGTACAAATATGGGAGGTATCTCTCCGTTGCGCGAATGCTTAGCCTCGAGCTACGTTAAACATACATGTGTATTAATCTGAATTCTAACATGTCAACAAATGACATTTCATGAACAAAGACAAACAGTTGTTATTTTATATGTAAAATTAGAAAAGAAAATGCATCACTTACATCCGATGACAACGTCATTGATGCACACTCCCTCGAAGTCTTTGTTCGCGTCCTTGTTTAGCCTCAGCTTGCAAATGTACATGTCGTGCGAAGGGGGTGGATCCACCAAGTCCAGCTGTATCGTCGTGGAGTTTACGATGGTCACGTATGCGGGGTCCATTTCCTTTTGATTTCGAAAGAACACCAGATCGGAGGCGTTCTTTCCAGGATACGTCGTTTTCACGATTGTTTCGTTCAATATGCACTGGATCCTTAACGGGCTCCCGTACTCGAGGGTGATGTCGCCTGGTGGCCATGTTCCTAAGAAAGAAGAAGCAAAACCGCGAACGTCGGTTAAACATGTAGCTGAAAAACTGAGCCAGTCATTAAAGGGTTAAGCAAGAAGGAAGGAAGGAAGGAACCGATTCCAGGGAAAGCATAAATGTCGCCATTCTCCTCGTCGTCTGCTGCTGATGATCGGGCCCCCCCGAAAAGTGAATTTCGCGCGTCTACGCAGGGGCCACGGTTCGTGAATCTCTACCGTCCGAGTCGTCGCTGCATTAAATATAGATGTATGAATTTAGACCGCGCCGCAAGCTACTTGAGTTCCGAAACTGGGGACACGGGTGCGCGTGTTGTATTTATAAGCTCCAGAGAGAAAGGAGACGAGAGAACGAAACCAGATACAAAACGGACATCGGGATGGACGATATTCGTTAGCCGGTTTATTTCAAAAATTACCCAACAGTGCCCCTGCAACGAGACGTGATGACTTTTTACAACGCGTCGCGACGCCTACCGCCGTCGACCGTCATTATTATAGCCGAGTCTTACATTCTGACGTATCTATCATCATCGTCCGAGTCGATCCCGTAGCGGAGCGACAAATTCCTCCGTCATAATTCAATGTTAAATTGAGTGATCCATTACTACGTGATTACCGGTCGTTTTTATATTTTTTTTTTCTTTTTTTGCCGTGCATCCCGCACACTTTACTCGCCGATATTCTCGGTAATTGGCCGCGCGTTTTGGATTTTCCTCCGCAACGTCACGCACGTGAAACACGCTGCTGCTACGATAATGATGATACATAGAATGCCTCCGGATTACATTTCCTTTTATGTATCGCGTACACCATTGCTGCCTCGGCGGCGTTCGATTTTTCAGAAATATCAATGCAGGCCGATATAAAAATCGATTCGAGACGCTTTAATTTCCCTTCAATTCCACGAGAATGTTGTGCCGTGAATACGACAAGTGTCGTTCGCGCCGACCGGCAAGAACGTGACGTTAAAGAAAAAAAAATAAGAAAATAAATAAAAGAAAAAAGAAGCCAAGAAAATAACAACAAAAGCTAATAGTTTTCGATGCAGATAAACGGACCTCCTAAAAGTCCCGATTCAAAGTCCAAACACCCTCGGAGTGCACGTACCACTCGGCCAGGCAAACGCCACGATCGACCAATTAATTGTGTAAAGCGTCACGAAAGGAAATATCTCTCCGGTGAAAACGGCAGGTAAAAACCCACGGAGTGACTCGCAACGCATTACCGACCTGTCAAGCTTAGAACGAAATATACGGGCCAAATCCGGTTCCTGCTGTTCCCTGCCTGCTGTACACGGCCCGAGAGAGTCTGGTAACTCGGGAGAGAACGCCACGCGAATTTTGAATGGACGCTCACGTTATATAGCATTGAAAAATCACGGGACGTTCGACAGTGTATCCTTCCTCCTCCACCTCCTCCACCGAAACAAAAAAAAGAAGATGAAGAAGAACGAGATATAACGAGGTCAATGCGTCTATTACGCGCATCCGTGATGAAAAAAAAAAACAAGGTCTCTGTTGTTGTCAGGTTTAAACTTTTCGTCACGATGACCCGTGTGGACTTTTAACCGGACTGCACTTTCCTCTGGAATTCGTTAATGGGGAGCAGTTCGAAGGCTTTCCTATTTTTCATCCGACTACTGTTTCGAATAGAAAAGCCAGACGTAAACACTTACGAAAAGAAGGAGACGAGAGAATGCTTTAAAAGCGACGACGTGTTGTTTTCGGCTACTTCCGCCCAAATCACAAACACTTCATTTATTCTGAATACAACGCGCATTTCTGCGAAAAGGGCCTCGCGTAAGACAGAGAATTTATCGAGTTCGCGTTGCATAAATCGACGACAAAGTTTCTTTCGCTTTTTAACTCTTCCCTACATTGAATGTACCATACATAATACACGATCTATATTCATATGTATAGATCTTTCTCTCCAGATGTTCCGCGTGTTTGGTTGCAGTTGTTTACTAATGTCCAATCTGTTGAGCCAAAGTTTTTGGGTAATAGGAATAATGGGACGTGTCTCGTACTTGGACAGTCCAGTAAAGACGATGAAGCAAGACCGCGCAACGTGTGGAATGAACACGTGCGACAAGAAACCGAGGTGCTGGATGGGGTTGAAAACGACATGTATTTAACTAAAAAAGAAGACGTTACGGACTGCTGTGTAATATCGAATTCCTAACCGTATTAAAGGGGATTGGATAAGATTACGTCATTCATTGGGTAAACAGGCAAAAGTCCAACGTTTCTAAAAATCCCAAAGATTACTGACGCTTGCAGCGACAATCCTGGCTTAAGTATATAAGCCCTCATTTGTCTTAGGCCATCGATGTAAGAGGTGTGTCTTTGTATCTGGTGAAAAAGCGTATATATACTTACGGCCAGGGGTACTAAGACCTGTGGTGCACTCGCTGGAGCTTACGATGACCGCCGGGCTGAGCATGCCGATGCAGACCGCGACGGCGATATACCAGAGGTGCATTCTTTTGATTGGGTCGCCGACCCTCAGTCGCGCCGCCGGCCTTATCGATAATCCTTTATCAAAACGATGGCTTGCCGGCTTTTGACGCCACCGACACTCGCATTCGTCCCGACCAGCCGGCGAAAATGCCTCGGAACACAACGCGGCGTCGTCCGCGCCGTCACCAGGTAAAATGCCGGTCGTCCTGCCGGCGTCTGACGGTCGGCCGACGTTTGCCTCCGTTGGAGCCATGCTAGGGAGCCGCTCGTCCGACAGTTTCTCCGTTGCCGAACGTCGTCGTCTCGCCTTTCGACAGTCTCTTACTCTCGTGCGTGCATTCATAGCTTCCAACATGGCGGCTTATTCCCATTACTGAAACACACAAATGAAAAGCACATTTATCAGATTTCTCACTCTTATACTTTAATGGTATTGGTCGATTCTACGACTATAATTAAACTCAATCGATTTACAGAGAAGCATGCACTTATTTTTAAAGAGACGTAAAAATGGAGGACCCACGAATAAATCTATCGTTTTCCATCGTACACTCGTCACATCTTTTAAAACGGCGTGTCGCTGCCCTATTTTTCAGCTGCCGATAACGCTTTATCGCGCCGAGGTTTTTCGCGATTCTCGATCGTCCGCTTCCCCGAGGTTAAAAAGCAAAGACAAAAAATTGATGTATTTCTTTCGCGCGCGAAGCTCCGACTGGCGCTCAAATTAAGTGGACGGTCGGTGCTTATTCGATGATTTCGATAGAGACATTAGCTTTGATTTCGTCGAATGCACAAGCGAGGAAAGCCACGCGCGCTCAAGACTTATCAAAGGGAAACGTTCATCGCGGTCTCGAGTACGTCGAAAACCGTGCATAAAGGCGCTTCGCGATAATCGTTTTCCATTCGTTAATCGCGCCTCGCGGTTCGTCCTTTTTACGATTCGGTATAATCGTAATTGTTCGGCGCTTCTAATAAGTCGTTATACTGTACAGCTGACACCGAAAAGATCGGCAATCGTGAGTAATTGCATTCAGCGGCTAATTAGGTAATGATGCCCATTCATTGAATAATTCTGAAAATGTGGAGCGTGCGGTGCAATAGTGGACTTGGATAAATTCGCATGTGAATCGACTCGTTGAATTATTAATGCGCCAACTTCTTGGAAACGTTGACAACAATGAATTCCCCTACTCGATGATAAACAGTACATTATGCATATATAGAAACTGGAGATATCCTCTGCACTGCACGATGACTTGATCATCTGCGATTGATCGACATCAATTTGCCCTGATGATAACGGCAAATTTCAATATTCCGCGGATATCGGTCAATGACCTCCAAGGTGGCGGCTCATCGCGCAAGACAAGTCGCACACGACTCGATACCAAACGCTTCGAGTCTTGTGTTTATATGTGCTATTCTGTATAGAGACTCGACAAATGTATACAGAATGTGAAAGAGGTTCTTGTGGTACTCCTGGAGCATACAAGTGAAACCAGTTTTAGCCAATTGTTAGACAATTCAGACATTCGTCATGGCATGGACTTCTTATAGTACTGATACCTATAAGCAGCAGTTAACCTGCCCTCCTCCTCTGCGACACTGGCCTCGACGGAAGAGGAGGACAGTGAATAACAATTCGTCAGATCCTCACAGCCAAATGTGAGCCAACAGCGCCTCCATTTTTAGCCAAAATCGCGATAGATACCGTAAAGCATCATCGCATCTTTCCGAGAAGTTATAGTCGACTCGATACTTCGATTCGAATTACAATTTACAATACCGCTGCCGCCGCCGCCGACATGTCAACGTAAACAAGGACTTTTTCCATTTGTTTGCTTTCGTTTACCCCGAAATTGGAGATGCACGAGTCCGTTGGGATCCGATGCGGGACAGCGCGACTCGTCGCCGTCATGAATTATTTATTTAAAACGAGCGTGGCGCAAGCGTTGAAAAGGCTTCTCGAATGCGCGTATCGTGGCGATGTTTTGTTGCCCGGCATGGTTGATTTACAACGTGGTTGCCCGTCGTCGTCCCTGATATCCCTTTGCGTGAAAATGCGCCAAAAGTTTGTAATGCGGGTCTCGAAGCTGACGGTTTAAACTTTACGATATTGCGAAATCGAATTTCATGCAGTTTTTGCGCGGTCGGTGGCTAAATTCCAGTCGATACATTTGAGGGGGGGATCTCGATCTTTAGTGTCGGCGTCCCCTCAGAACGCGATCTCGTATCGTAAACATAGTCCATCGATATCGTAAAGCAGAGAGAGGCGAACGTTTAATTTAAGAGGGCAATTCGTTATCGTCCATTAAAGAAGAAACGAAACGCGTCGGGGGGAAAATAGAATATATATAAAAAAAGCCAAAGTAAATGGAGACACAATATTGAGCTAAGTATATTATGCTTTATCGCGCGCGTTTTAATTTCACATTAACCGTCGCCTCGCGATTATTGCACGTACAATATGTAACCCCAATACGCTCGAATCAGTAAACAGAGATAAGGACAACACCCGAACGGCATCAGAACTCTTAGCAACAAAAAAAGAGAAAGAAAAAAGAATAGAAATAAAGAAATCAACGATAATTTCAGATATTTGCTTATCACAACACTAATCATTGGCGAGTAAATACCGGTCAAGTATTGTATTTTAAACATTTCTTTATCGCACGCAAGTGTTGAATGGCCGATTGTTGATATAATATGAATACAAATTAAACTTGTATATCGCGCCACCCACCGAGGTGTCGGTTAGCTTTTGCCCAAACGATGTGAAGGTTTTATTTCTTTTCTTTCTTTTTTTTTGCTGCCTTTTATTTCCACGCTCGATGATATTCATTTGCAATTCACAACTGGAACGATTTAATCTTCACCCCCCCCCCCCCCCACACATAATCAATGTTATATATAACTGTTACTTTCTGTGTCTGCCATTTTTGTATCATTCGGCGCCAAAAAATGGAAAATGTACGAGGCGCATTATAACATCTTGGAGAAGAAAAGTATTCCGCAAGAGCCGAACGTACACGTGCTCTACACTCTCCTAACGTTAGGTCCATCATCGTTGTTGGGATAAGATACCCACATGTTAAGTTGGTTCGTGAACACACACATTGCCTACCGGTTGTATACTGGACTCTCTAATTTATCATCACTGATTATTAATTTGCACGCTGATGCTGATGCTTTTTGAATTAATTGATCGTAGAACCGAGTCGTGTCGGTAACGGTCTACTGACAATTCGTTAAAATTTTTTGATTATCGAATGACTATTATAGTCGCGAGGAAATTCGATGTTCCCATATAACCGATAAAACCACCTCCAAATCGATGAACTGAATCGTTTTCTGTTACACTGCCCAGTTACCATATATACCTTTAACAAGGGAAAAAAGCAAACTGGCTAGAAACTAGCCAAAAGCTGAACTCATTTTCTACTATAGGGCAGCGCCGTGGATAAATGAAATGAAACCCCCTCCCATATACATATACAACACGCAATCCCAGAACCGCAAATGCGGCAATGCCTAATCTTATAAAATCACAAAACGCTAGGTCCTTCATTCATCGCGTAAAAAGCGACAATAAAGCGGCGAAACGAAATCCCCGACTTTCCACGAAACCTACCGAAACATTTTTATGTATAGAGGGAGGAAAAGTGACGGAGGACTGAAGGACGGAGAAGAAAGACTCGCTGAATCCTACACCGTACGGCGAAATGTATAGAATGGAATCCATGGTTCCTGAGAAGTATCTCGACAAGAATGAAAAGCCCAATGAAAGAAATCGCAACGAGTGGGAGGTGGCCGTAGGAACACGGGGGTGTTGGGAATGACATATATATATATAATAGAAGGGGAGAGGAGGAGGAGGTGAGAGGATTGATAAGAGGAATATACTGTAGAAGAAGGACCACTGTGGGGGGTGACACGGAGCAGTAACGCGGAGTGGAAAAGGGACGATAATGAAGATAAGGATTGAAGGGAAAATGCGCACCAAGTTCGTTACGAGCTATTATATTATATCGTTCCATTGCGCGGCTGACATCGCGCTTTAATCAATTGCGTCGCGTGCGGCTGCAGGCCAAAACAACGGTCGAGAGAGACGGATCGAATTCGATCCGCCAGCGAATGGGAGAGAGGGAGTGAGGCAGCACGTGAGTGACATAGAGAGAGAGAGAGAAGCGAATTGTAAGAAAGGGGAAAAAGGGAGGGTGAGAGAGAAAACGAGCGAGGATTACCGACGAGTGATAGAGTGAGCTCGAACTATTGACTGTACAAGAGAGAAAGAGAGTGACCAGGATCGATGAGGCAAAAAAGCGAAGAGAAGGAATAATAATAAAACGGCGAGGAAAGAGGAAAGAGAAAGGGGAAGGAAGAAAGGAGAATCAAAGCGAAAAAAAATAGGAGCGAGCCAAGAGAGCAGAAAGAGAAATGCTAAAAACCGAGGGAAACAACGGCGGAAGAAGAGAGATCTTTGAGGAATCGGTAGGTGGAGGAGGTCGATGATTGATTAATTCTTTTTTTCCCCTGTAAAAGAAAGACAAACCGAGGCGAATGAATTAAAGAGAAATAATTGATGAGCTATTAATAAAGGAGAAGTAGAATGGAAATGAGAAAAAGGAGGTAACAAAACGGGATAATCAGAAGTGGCTGAGAAAGTACGGTAAAACTCGTAAAGAAGAGAGACAGGGATAAAAAGTCGAGGAAAGGTGGTATAAAGAAACGAAAAATGAAAGAGACGATGAATGTAAAGAAGCGAAACAGAAATCGATAAAGGAAGCATGAAAAAGGGGGGAGGAGGAGAGAGAGGAAAGAATAATGGGACGACTGATTAAAAGCAAGATACAATTGAAGAATAAAAATGAGATGACACCGATTGTTACGTGATCCGTATTTATTAACCTCGTTGAAAACATACATGCCATAAATGTTTTGATAAACATTACACAAACATGAATTTATTTCTTTTATTTACGAATATATATATATATGTTTTTCTCTGCTTTTTTTCAGGTCATTGATGATGAGCCTGAAGTCAAAATTTGTATATTCAAAATGGCGGATTCAACGAGGCCGCGAATAAGGATGTCTAAGATTTCTCTGATTTGAACTTCGAAGATTTTAAGATCTTTGATATTTGATATACAATAGCTTTGGCTATCATTATTAGTAAATAATTCTTGGTAAGTGGACTAATTAAAAAAAATTCTAAAAGTAAATACATTATTAAAAAATTTATAAATGTAAAAATCTCTGTGTAAATATCTTTGGTTATCATCTCTAGAATCTGAAAGCATGCTTTAAAGGGAGTTTTTTTGTACTAGGGACTTCAGGGACGAATTTGATGTAAAAAAAAGAAGATATTTTCGACATTGTTTATGTAATGATAATTGTAAAATGTAGTATAATTATTACAAAAATAATACGGAATTCTTTAGATACATTACTAACGAGTATAAGAAAATTTACTTACTATTGATATCATATGACAAACCGGAGTTAGCACAGAAAATAACCAACGATATTAATGTAGGAAGTGTACATCCTCAAAGTATTTTGATATAAATTTCGAATTTCACAAATTGTAGGAACGAATGTTAAAAAAAAATTGTATACCATAAATTTGACGACTTATCGGAGTCTTCGTCTACATGTTTTACATTAAAAATAGAACTATAACTCATGCCGCGAAGATACGATGCGCGTATAAGAGTAAAAAAAGAAAAATACACGAATGACATGAAAAATTCATCATTTTTTAAATAAAAATAAAAATAAAAATGAAAATAAACAAAAGTGAAAATAAAAGTTTTAAAATAATGGACGGCGATAAATGTTACGAGAGACAAAGATCTACGAATAATTATAATAAAAGTACACGTGACGAAGAAGAAATGTCAAAGTATAAAATGATGAAAATGAGGAAAAGAATGATAAAGGTGCAATCGACACTTTATGTCGTGCGTGATTACACGCATGCTAGGGATCAAATTCGCCTTTTGATGCAAGCCAGAGCCAACGTTTCGACGAAGTAATAATTGCTGACATACACGAATTTGAAGGAATGTTAAAATGCAAAACATACACGTTAATAACAATGTATCTGATTTTATGTATTGTCTACGCAATTCATTATATTAATTATATATATACAATTTATATATATATATATTTTTTATAATTATATATATTTATTAACTGAAGTTAATATATATATTAACTTCAGTTAATAAAAAGACAAAAAAAAAAACAAATCGCATATATTAAAAATAAAATTCAATTCCCAGATCCCTATTAGAGGCAAAACTATTATTATAGTACCTATAGTCACGTAGAACTTCCAAGCCCTTCTCTATAAGTGATCTTGGAATTGAGTGACTTGCAATGTATCGATTGTAACAAACATATCTATAAATGTTCAACACAACAAAAAAAAAAAAAAAATCGTTTGATATCGTTCAATTCATTTTTCCATTACTTGATAATTCCGTTTGCATCATTATATGCTCCGATAATAACTCCTCAGCTTATTGGTAAAGTTAAAAAAAAAAACAGCGCACTTCGAACCGAACACATTTCGCAATTCAATAAAGAATAAAATAATTAGTTATATCGACATCATTGATATCTCGTAATGTTAATTTGAGTTATTTTTGAACTCAATATATCACATTTAGAAAATGTAAACAAGATGACTGCATTAACACAAGTTGCATTTCTTTCCTCTTCTTGTTTTTTTTTTTTTTTTTTTTTTTCAATTGATACCATTTTTTAGAATTTTACGAAAAATATAATATACGTAAAACGTGTTTCCCGATGATAAGTAAAATGTCATCGTTGAAAAATTATATTCGATTCTTACAATTGGCCGTAGATTAGCATCGTATATGTATAAGTCACTCGGAGAGATTAAAGGTGTTTAAAACTCGATCGTTTTTAATTCCATCAACATAATATCCCTCCTTCCATTACTAAACCGAGGCAAATAAAATTCAACTTATTATTATCTCTTCTTCCATACTTTTAACTTTTCATAACAACCGTCTTCGCTATCTTCTTAAACCTATATATATATGTATATAGCGTTAAAATAAAACTGACGAGAAAACATCAAAGGCAAGATGTTTGTTTCGGAAACGAACGAATAATATGTTGAACTGCCATCATCATCGTCGTTACTTCGATCGTTGCAATTTTCAACTCCAATCAGTTCCCTATATTATCTGTGACTTATCGTAACAATGTACATCATAAATTGAAAAAGAAAAACTTCAAAGACGTAAATCGCTAATAAGGAATGACGTTACATACATTTTATATATATAATAAATTGTAATAATAATATATATATATATTGCAATAAAATCGTAATTTAGAATCCCGCGATTTTTCCGTAAAAAACTGTAAAAAATGTTGTTAATGTTCTTATTGCTTTTCTTTGTCTATTTTATGTTTGTTATATATATTGTATTGTATAATTATAATTGTAATATGAGGTCGATCTCGCCCGTAAATAAATAAATAATAAACAAATAAAAAAAAATAAATTTTTCTAATAAAAGTTTATAAGCGCCATTCACGTGTGTAGAGTGTACCACGTGCTGCGTGTGACGTACGTACATGTACGATCAAGGATTAATAAATCATCAACTGTAAAAAAAGTTTGCTCGACTTGATTTAGTCCTAAATTCAACTGAAACTGTCAAAGTATTATACCTGCATGCAGAATATTGACTAATATTTTTGCTTTTATCCCAATATATACGTGTGTATTGCTGTAATTTAACCAAATTGAACCCACTCGTAAATATTTTACATCAATGCAGCCATATTAAGGTAGTTCTCGACAGACTCCAGCGTCAACTGAGCTTCCCAAAAATTTTTTTCGTCAATTTTGTCCAATGAATGTAAATCATATTTATTAAAT
>JAPYZR010005098.1:0-11246 GCA_030522945.1 Trichopria nigra
CTCGGCATAGCGCCCAAACTAAAATAGGTATCAAAAATGTGTTTGGTGAAAAGTTGTATTTTGGGCCAACTTAGAACTGATTAGATTTTGGGATATATCGATGCGAAAATGGTGGGGGGACGGTCCAAAAACAGAAAAATTGCTGCGTACGAACGAATCAACAGAAATTCTTTCACAAATTGTTTTTGTATATGCCCTGACCTAACTTGGAACTGATTAGACTTTGAAATTTATCCATCGAGTGGTAGAGTGGGGAAACCGCTTTTTGCGATTTAATTTTTTTGAGGAGCTATAATTCACGAATAAATTGACAGAAATAACCTCTGAGTGAATGTGTGTGACTGAGTGTATGTGTGTGTGTGCGTGTGCGTGCGTGCGTATATTTTCATACATAATTGAGATATAATGATATATGACTATATACCCGGCATACCGATAGTTCCAGGACAGAAAATGGCAAGCGCACGATAATTCCGCCAGGACAAGTGCATACTTCCAGGACCGTCCTGGAAATTTTTTGGAAAGCGCACGATAGTTCCAGGACATTCACGTTACACGATGCGGAACCGGATGTCCATGCAAAAATGCGTTCCCCAGGCGGGTTGTGACAGTTAGGTTAGTTTTTAAGCGGGGGGTCCGGGGGGCAAGGCCCTCTAGGCATTTTGTGTCCATCCTCCCCCCCCCCCCCTCTCCGCCCCCTGCGGGGGCGAAAACGGTATAGGGGATTCCCCTATTGCGTCGCAACGTTTTAAGTCGGATGTCCTGGAATGATATACATGACATATTTATATATATATACATACATGCTTATATCAGGTAAAAATCCGTATATAATTATATGTCGTTATATCTGGAATATATATATATGATTCAGATATAATTATATTCGATCAATTTATATGAATAATTTGTAAAAACTGTTACAATACAATAATAAGCCATAAATATAAATCGTTCACCCGTGAAAATAACCCATTTTCGAATTTAGTACCAGCTTGAGTAATCTTCCGATTTGACGATTAAAGTAGAGTAATTGGTGTAGTAACTGACAATATAATATCGACTCTAATGCATATTTACAGCCCTATAAAGGCTTTAGCCGGAATTCATTGTATAAACGTTGTAAATCATGTAATGAAATGTATAATAAATAATCCAAGCACGTGCATAAGACTGATCCCTGTTACCCTTCGTTAAGTCAGATTAAACGGGTTTATAAACTAATAAAGATTTATTACTTCACTTCGAACAATGTGTATGTAACTGCGACATCAAAATACAAAGATGAGATGTCTGCTAAATGAACATTTTTATCGCAGTGCAATGAAAAGAATGTGAGACGTTAAATGATTAACGTGGACTTATTGACTAATTCATAAATATTTTAAATGTAAAATAAAAAATAATATCTTATTAGCAGTCTTCAAACTATTAAAGTAAATATTTACGTTTCGGTCCCGTTGCGGCCCCTTTTCAGAAAATTTATAAATAACGAAAACAAAGAGGAAGCACAAGAATTTATAAGAATGAAAAAACCCCTCCGTATCAGGAAATGTGAAGTCCCTTCCACAAGGCAGCAGTTGTAAAGTTTTAAACAATTTTTTATGATTCATAAATAGCTATAACTTTATTAAAATATTGCTGTACATTATATTCCTAAAATCGATGAAGCTTATATATATTATCGATCTTATCTTTGCACACTTATATTGTTGTATATACTTTCAATTTGGTGCAATAGATATAATACTTTTAATTCGCGAAATAAGCACGAGCTGGCACATCAATCTCATCGCGAAGACGGGTAACAGCGCTTCGGTGTTAACGACCAAACTTGGTCCGTTCTCGGCGAGAGAAGCGGGCGGCATAAATATATACACAGGAGCCGCGGGTCTCAGCTGTAAAGTGCACGCGACGATATATAAAGATAACTCGCGCCAACTCTCGACGACCATCGTGCATAACTATCAGACCTTGCCCCGTTTTTGTTTCCGACTCGGAAGTCGAGAGCAGTTTCATATTTCAACATATTCTCGTGCCGATTCTATCCCTCTTTCCATGTGGAGAGAAATGCGAAATTTATTTGGCGATTTCTCCCGCAAGACTCGGCCGACCAAACCTCTGTCGTTGACGTTTCCCCCATTGTTTATCGACGGCGATACATCGTTTACTCCGCACGCTCGAGACGTATATATTTTTCATTATAATGCTCCAACTTGTAAGCGCCGCTCGTTTTGTGCCGGATAAATACATACTTATATTCGACAAATTGTTCCTGCAAGTCCCCGGGGCATTCGACATCTACATGGCAGTTATTGAGTTTTCAGGACTTTTTTATGGGCAGTTGGAGAGTGGCGCAGAAATGTTTTCATGTAGGTATTGCACGTAGATATTTCATTTAGATGTATAAATCATCCTGGAAACATAATCTAATTTATTCTCTACTTCTGATTAAAGCCGATCATAACGCTGTCGCATCGTCCATTGAGCGAAAGGTATAAGGAAGATACATGAAGAAGTAAACCCTTACTTCTTTTTTCGAGATTTTTATGGGTTATGGACAGTGTTTAACAATTTTATTTGCCAATTTCTGTCGATTTTCTTTGTTTTTCTGCCGTTTTATCATTTTATCGGTCGATAATAATCATGGCTATTGCACATAAATAATAATGGAATTCAGCGTTTCGCTCTACTGGCACTTGCTCTTGAATGTTACATATATATGTACATGAAAAGTAACAAAAACAACAACAAAAACAGAGAAAAAAAAACGTTCGAGCAGATAAACAAAATCTAAAATCCATAAATGATTGTGAAAATGGCGGGAAACGGATGTTAACATTTTGAACAATGACAAAAAAATCCGCTGATTTAACGTGAAAAGCCAATAAATCGACGTAAACGACAAAGAAAATTACTGAAACGAAGAAAAATTTGCACAAAACAAAACATAATAATGAAATACGAAGGGAAAGCTAAGGAAAAGCGATGAAAATGACGATAACAAAAGAAATTAACAAAAAATAAAAACGAAAATCAAAATTAACAAACGAATTAGCGCAATTGTTCAGCGCGCTTTTTCTAATTTTCATTTCACTGTTTATGATATGTACTATTTATTGGATAATGTTTGCATGCTCTCGAAATTTTGTTGCAGTGACAAATCATTTTTTGTAAGTTATTTCGAATGCAATTTTTATAATAAACACCTCTTTCCTTGTTAATTTTTTTTTTCTTTTTTCTCCGCTATCAATGTTTTCTGTGGTTTTGTATTGTTCTTTACAACGTATTTTACCAGTTTAGTAGTTTGTTTGTACTTTTCATCGATTCATCGATGCTTTTCGTTAACTGGATGACGTTTTTTATCAATGTTTAAAATTTACCATCGGTTTTCCTCAGTTTTTACACTTTTTCGTTGATATTTATAATTTTCGTCATCTTTCGCATTTATTTATCGGTTTCAACATTTTGTTTTCTCTATTGAGACCTTCATGTTTCTATTATGTCGTCATAGCTTTTGTACCACTAATTCTAAAACGAGGAACCAGCAGCTATTAGTAAAACGTTTTTTAAACTATACACTATACCATATTTAATGTAAAGTTATTGTATAATTGGTTTTAAGATACGCCAGCTGATGTGTACAATTTCACAAGCTACTTTTCTTTGCCATTATGTAAGTGTATAGATAAAACGTTTGTTTTACTTTATAAAGCATTTAAATGCTGCTACTTCTACTTTATTTTTTAATGTTTAGGATGCTTTTCGATTATATAAATTCAGGCAATTAAAAATTCGAAATCTTCTACCTTTAGTTTTCATTAACCCTTCTTTTTCTTGTTTGTTTGTTTGGTGCAAAATTCTCATTTTTTTTTAATTTTTTTTTTAATTCCACTAATTATACTTTCTATTCCGCAGTGCCAAGGATAAAGCGGGCGTGGAACTCTTTACTTCAAATGATTACTTCGTAGAGATTAGGAATTTATAAAGCATATATATATTAAAC
The DNA here is from genome assembly GCA_030522945.1 of Trichopria nigra. Taxonomy (NCBI): domain Eukaryota; kingdom Metazoa; phylum Arthropoda; class Insecta; order Hymenoptera; family Diapriidae; genus Trichopria; species Trichopria nigra. Next base: position 4,007 of record JAPYZR010005098.1, read on the forward strand.
TCTACGAAAACTTATTGTTAAACTTTTTTGTAAATCCGATTAGGTATTAGTTATCATTAATTTAAGTTCATTTTTTGGTTTTTTACTCAAATTGTACAGCGCCTCACTTTTAGATATTTATATTTTTGTATAAAGGCACTTTTAGTAGCGTTGATCCTTTTAAATAAATAAATAAATTTCAGTTTAAAAGAATACTTAAACTTTAAAAAACGTAATGATATTTCTTCGAGTCTAATTCACAATAATATAAACACTTGTAATGCATTAGTTGAAGAAAAGTGATTAGAAAATCACTATATATTATATTTACGAAATTCAAAATGTCGGATTCAGTATGGCGACTACAATTATCCGAAAATGACTATTTTATTATCAAATCAAAACAACATATATGTAAAAACTATATTTTTCAACACTTCATTAATAAAAGGTCAGCGTCAAGATCAATAGACAGGGAAAATTTTCCAACCTCTTACACCTCCTCCACCTCTTAGAAGGTTTCAGCTACTCCAAAAACCCATGCAACTATTTTTGTAATGATTTGCTACCATTTTCAATTTTTGGTATGCCGCATATATTGGAGCCACCATTTTGAATTTTGAAAATCTGAGATCAGATTCGTATTCAGTGGTCCCAAAAAATCATACATCATGTATATTTTTTAATTTCTTGAAGGGATTATAGAACTTACTTATTTGAATATCATTTTTATAACTAACATTTAAAAGTGACGTTTACAATTTGAGTTTTATATTTGTATTTGAATATACTTCTGAACGATTAGACCTTTTGACGTTATAATCAATCAGAGTGCCCCTTCATTTATTTCCTAAACGCACATCTGACTCATTATGTCCTCAGGGAGTTCCTCAGGACGTCCAAATGTATGCTTTTCTTATCCTCAAGACATTATTAGGTCAGAGGATACCGTAAGGTGGTTGAGAGGATGAAAAAAGCGGACATTTGGACGTACTGAGGAACTTCTGAGGATCGACACCCCGAGTCAGATGTGCTATTTGGATTGATTTCCCATTTCACTTATTTCTAAAAATCTGGAAATGTATTAAATTTTCGAGATCTATTCTGATCACATCGTATCAAAATACCTCCGAAAGTCTGTTTCGATACCGAGCAAACAGCCAACAGTTGCCTCCCTGCAAGTTTGATTATTCGTCTAAAAGTTCTAATCTTCGCAACCTTTCGACATGAAAAGCTCAGTGGGTGGTCCTGAATGAACTTCTCGGTTTCCCGGAATAAGAAGAACACCCACATGTTCAAGTGACTAAAACTTATTTCGGGAATCCCATTTTCTGTCCTGAACTGTAATTTAACTTCTCATTTATCCCTCCGCTTCTTGCGACGGGGTTGGAAATCGAGTAAGAATTTGGAATATGTTAATTGCCAGCTTAGGAGTTACGAAGTGTAACAAAAAGGGGGAATTTAACTTATTGAAACCTGTAAGAAGCGAAATGCACTGTATGCATGCTTAGATGATGTGGAAGATTCAAGGAAATAAAATGAAGTAATTAAAGTCATAATGTTTAACGGTTATTTAACATAATTAACAGTAAAGTTTTCAACAGTAAAAATCATCAAAAAAATCCAACAAATAAAGATTCTACAATGTCGTTACGTAATCCTAAACTTTTAACTGCAACGTCGATTCTGACAGGTGAGATTGCACGTAAATACTCGAATGTTTTAATGCACAAAAGCATGTACAAATTTAAGTTTATGATTGTCGTTACGAGAAAAGAGAACATCAGACTGTAGGTTATGCTAATCGTAATGCTTTTACGACCTCGTTATATGCAGGAATCTGCAGATCAGGCAGCAGATTATGTTAATCGTAATCTCCCATCATCTGTTATATATGCATCACTGTTCCTGCAAGTTCGATATTGCACGCTCACCATTCTTATACCACCATATAAAGATTGATATAAAATGTTAAACTCATTAATAATATACTCGACGATTTATTCTCGTCATTTTTACAAAAATGACATGATTTATTTGTCCCACTGTGTCCTTGTTATTTTGATGAATTGCAATTAATTAAGAACGGCTACAACTGATTATTGCCTAAACAACCTAAAACTTTGATCGGGAATTTAGTGAGATATACATCTTTTTATGGTAAATGACGTTAGAAGACGACTTGAAGAGCTAAGTAGCAAGACAATGCAAATTCTGACAGTACAAACCCTGTTGCCGCAAGGCCTCCGGGCACGTCTAACGAGAAAGGTAGGGAGAATGCAGCAAGTATGTAGGAAGTTGAGCAGAGAGGTAAATCTCATTTTGCGAATTCGTTAAGAGGGACGTATATATACTTCTTCTCAGAAACTTGACGTTAAAGACGATTCATGATCCACCTCCCACCTAATCCCGAACTGCAACTTTCCTTATAAATATGGTAAAACCACTGTAGGAACATCCGATCAGCAAACGACAATACGGGGTGCTCATTTCCCAAACCTTTGTTGAACTTTTCTACTTAAAGTAATGTTGAAAACTGATATATATATTTGAAACAAGATGAAAAGACCCTGAAATAAAATACACGTTATCATAATACCCCTCATTTATTGGTGTAAGCTCTTGTCTGCCATTAATACGAGAATTTAAATTTAATAAAATACAGTATGGATTTCATTTCGAATCCAATGAATAAAAGTATATTTTATTTAATATTTTATAATTTTAAAAAATCAGACATTTAATACATTTTGAACAACATTTCTCGATATTTTAAAACCACAGCGATGAAATATATAATATACATTACAAATTTCTATTATAATTATTTGTACGTGAACATGTGAATGTTTTCCAATTATGGTTTGTATAATAATCAAAAACAAAAAAGTTTTACATTTTAGGAACTCCTTTAAGCTCAAACTACGTTGTATTAAGATCCGCGTAGACGAGAACCACCGCGTGTATTCTTCTAATACAGTATTCCCTGTGAAAATCTTATTAGATCCTTTGTACGAAAATTGGATCCAAGGTACTCGTATGAAAAAAGCCTAACTGGCAAGTGCTGAGAATAGAATATACATGAAAACGTCCCACGTTGAAACCGGCAATATCATCTGACGCTACTTTATGAAAATTTTATACAAAATTTTCTATCGAAAGTTCAAATTAAACCTTTATTTTCCGCAAAAAATATCGAAATCTTAATTAAAAATTAACTGAACAGATTCACAGTGTTGCATTCAATATTAGCATTTTTATGTATTTTTTTTTTTTTTTTTAATTATATTCCATTTTATAATTCTAGTTGATGTCTAAAGACATTTCTAATAATATTTAATAGTTCACGTAATAAAGAGCGCTCTGGACAAAATTTAATTATAATAAAAAAAAGAGTCGAAGTAATTGGATAAATTCTTACTTTGAGTACAAATGTTTAAAAAATATGTTTTGTTTCAAATTAAACGTGTCAGTAGAATGATCATTCATTTGGTCATTTAATGTTTATTCTTGCATAAGAGTTTTAAAACACGGAAAAAATAATCTGTAGTATGTACAAAAAATATTATGTTAACTGCAAAATTTCCATATATATATTTCTGTACAAGGTATATATATGTATAAAATTTGCAGGTATGACGAAAATAAACTGTTAAATTTAAAGATTTTTTTTTGTCTGACGCTCAACTGACGCACATAATGTAATAGAAAAAAGTTTGCTATATGAAAATGACAAACGATTACATAGTGATGACGGGTACTAGTGAAGGATGATGTCATACGATGTAACATGATGTTGTGTGATAATGATGAATATAGTTCGATATATAGATTTAACAGATTTATCTGTAATATTGACCGATTTATTTCTCTGCGAGAAAAATACATTTACCAACTAAGATTAACTTAGTGCGTTTCGACATTGCAGTCAAATAAGTTGCTATTATATACGTAATATCCTTTACAGTGTATGACACTTGCAGGACAACGGTAATTACAAGACAAATTCAACACACCCACCTGTAATGGAATTGTATAACAGGGCAGCTTTCACATTTTAGACATGTGGAATAGTGCTCAACCTGGAAGATCATTATTTATTCACGAACGCATCTTGTAGAACATAATATTCATTAATTACTCTATTAATACAGTATTAATACATCTGTATTAATGAAGAATACTTCTTAATTTTGAACATTCCTCGAAAACTATACGGTTCCGTGCCGGCACTCTGTTTATATCCAATGAATTCATAAATTAATAAATTGAAATTCTTTTCATTCTCTTTCTTGCACTTTGTGCCTGCTACTAATTTTAATTAAAATAATTTTGCGTTGAACATGTGATATTCTTTACATTTAAATGTTAAATTAAAACCGTAAAAAAAATGAAAAAGCGACATGAGCGCATATTGGCTTAGCGTCCTATTAAAAAAAAAAGTCAACAATACGCTGCTTCATACACAACTCCATTATTAACCGCCTTCATCTCCATACCGGAACGACCCATTTCGCGAAAATAAAAGTTAATTGAATACATGACCTTTCGTAAAGAATGCTTAAGCTTGAACGTCAATTTCCGCGCGTATGCCGTAAACCACGAAATTACGACGCCCTTTAATTGTATATATATATATATATATGTGTATTGTACTATCGACATTATTTTTTAGCACGCGTTACTCTGCCGTGTTGAGGCGACTGCTCTCCGACATCCGTTCGATAAAACCTGCTGAATATGAATTAACATAAAGGAAAACTCGTAGCGATTTCCTTTACGTCACAATATATTCGTTCGATTTAGTCCCGTGCAACTACTGGCACGTTAGATGGAAAATATCGTCAATGCAAAATCGAAACTGGATGGAATGCGTATAAGAATTCCAAAATTCCGCTACAGAAATAAAGCCACGTTATACGATGTAATCTTACAAAATATTATGGTAGCTTTGGCGATTTTCCCGACCTCATAAGGTCGTAAAAAGCAATTACGGTCTGTCTCATAAAGCAGCCGCTTTTTTATCACCGTCTCAGCCAGGTGGCTTCTGTTCAATAATGTCGTAAACGACGGAACTAGCAAGTCCTAATGAAATCTCGTAAAACGTGTCCTCATGACTTTATCGCTAGGAGGAATATACACAGGGCGCGGCGTGCAGTGCTGATCGTTTTTGTGCTCAAAGGGGTAATTTCGTTGAGATTTTAGTCAGCTGAGCGCAAATAAATTTTCAGAGAAACATCTTGGAGATCTAATTTGGCACTACGTCGATAGAATCTTTACTATACTTTCCAAATAAATTATGTTAATAAATAAATAAATATCGTTTCATTAACATGGATAACAAAACAAGAACCATTGATGCCATGACAAAGAGCGAATCATAGCCTAGTATACACCTATAGTATATGTGCATTAAATCATTATAATTATAATATATGTATAACAAAATTTCAAGATCGAAAATATTCATGATAAGGAAATCATAAATTCTCCGATAAAACATGGCAGTATATTCATTAATATCGTGATATCTATACCTTAATATGTCTTAAACTGGTCCTACTAAATTATGTTCTTATATAACTTAACAGCTACTGAGGCAATTCATCTCTTTCCGACAAGATTGAGAAAAAGCATTCGGCCATTCGACTCGTGGACTACTGTTCCGGTTGGTGATGACAAAACATTGGACAACTTCACTTCTGGATTTTTTCATCACTCGCACTCGCCGAAAATACCCGAAGTTATGGGGTTTTATCTGCGATTTAGTGGGTAGAGATAATTATATCAAGATTTTCTGTTAGCAATTGTGCGATGTCTTTTCGTATTTATTAATAATATCAATAGGGAATATAAAATATAGATTTTATCGTTATCCTTCATACAAAAACGATTTATTTAACAATCGACTCAATATCATTAAATAATACTGGACTTTATTTTCAATCTTTCCACTGTTGATTTTTAAGCTACTACGTTGTCATGAATTAGTTTCGTAAGTGTTCACGAAAGTCAACATAACGTAAATATATAAATAAAAGAAAAGTTGCTTTCATTATTCCGCATTCCTTGCATCCTTTTATCGTATACACATTCCCATCGGTATATTCGCTATTCGTGTTATTCATACACGGACGACATACACATAATCGGCGTCAGACGCCGAAGAGAATAGAAAAAAGCAAAGCATATTTGAAAAATATCTACACCATTATACATAAATATTTGCAGAACTGTAAGATGATTAAGTACGCACAGTTTGCGAAAGGATATATTTAGTGAATATATTATACTTGACCTTTTTTAGCATATTTGTTTCAGTAGATCATTCAACTAGTAATCAATGTATCGAATCGAGATATATTAAATAGAACCTTCAATAGAATAGAATAGAAATGTTTAAATTAAACATATTTTTTCAGCCTACATACAGGCTATAGAACAAAAATCGTAAACCTATAAGAATATTGTATAAGAAATAACTTCTCCAGGATAAATTAAAGTTTCTATACATGTTACAAATAAATTGAACAATCACATTATATTTATTAAATTGTTTGCTAATATACTACTGCTGAAGACTGCTATAAATAAAACCATTCAGTATAAAATTAGTCAATTTTTTTCGTTTTACATCTTACTTTGCGATAAAAATCGTTATTTTATGAAAGCAAATTGCGTATACTGAACGACGCCTACGCAAGAGGTAAGACAGGTATTTTTATATGATATTTACTATAGTATCAAGGTAAGAATACGAAGAGTAGGGATAATCTAATGCTTTGTATGCATTGGCGTGATTCTCTTCCTCCTCTAAGGATGACTCTGGTCGTACCTTTTTCGTGCTTCATCTTGCATATACGATTGGAGTACTAGGAGAATCTTGTATCATATTATATATCAAGGGATACCTTTCGTAACTCTCCTCACGCTTTTCGTATACAGGGAATACGACCAAATATACTTGACCCATCCTGACTCTTTACGATCTAGTCATTATTGTTTCAAGATATAAGTTTACGAACATTGCCCTGAACATCCTAAATGAACCTATTATGTAATGAGTGCGGCATAACTTCAATCCTTGGGACAACCCGCTCTTGTTTTTCGCGTTGTCTCTGTAAAAGTTGCCTCTTAAATATATGTTACTTTTATGTTAAAAGTATACATTACAGCAGTTTAATAGTAACTCTGACATTCGTCAAAGGTATACAGCACCACTGACCACCACTGACACTGGTATAACGTACCACTTACACGA
>JAPYZR010005099.1:0-13601 GCA_030522945.1 Trichopria nigra
TTTTTTCCAAATGAATCTGACAGACTTTATTAAGATAATCTTTAAGTTTCAGAGCAGTCTGTCATTTCTTTCATAAACGCCGAAGCCACCTTAAGTATAGTAGTATCTGAATTGAAATCTTGCCAAATTAATGCAAATTGAGATATTAGGTTTGGTAATTTTAAAAGTCAACGAACGAAAAACACTATCGTGCTGATTCTGACCTCATCGTCGTCTCCTTTAAAACTATTGACAATGATTATAGTCAGAGATGTCGTACTACCTTTAAAACTGAAAAATAACGAAAGAATGTTGCCTTTTATTACATAGTAGTATATTGATGAACCAATAGTATTATTGGATTTATAAGAATGATGATTTGGTCAATAAATTAGAAACCAATTGTAGTCGCGGATATTAAACAGCAGTGTATTGGTAACGCTTAATTGCCAATCTAACTTATGGACGCATGTATAGATATAAATTGTTGTTGACCTGCAACCTGCATTCCGAGTTCAATGGCTGTCGTTCTTTTCAACGTCATGGGTAACGTTATACGCGGGACAGATAGTCGGTGCAAAAAATCGGAAAAATTAGCGTTCGGCAGTACTGCAACGAGGAAGGATGAATGGGTGATAGAGCACGTTCTCCGCAATGTCAACTGTGCCTTGTAGCCGGTGCACCGCGGTGGTTACGCAGTTTCGCGACATTACCTACGACCGGACGTGTTCCGAGCTCGAAATGAGGAAAAAAAAAAGAAAAAAAAAAGAAAAAGAAAGAAAGAACGATTTGTTCCAGGAAAGCTGGAGCCGAGTCTATCGGGTTGCTCCTCTTTCTCGCTCTTTATCTATTGTCGGAGACGAACAACGACGCGTTGCCGGCAGTGTTCGCCATTTTGCGCGATGCTGAGCTCTGTTCGTTACCCGAAGACCGTTACTCGTCGAGATTTATTATTTTATTTACGCTTCGTGCGAACAGAGGGCAAGTTTCAACAATTATGTATGAAATTCTTCGAAGAATCTATTGCGTCGCGTCGGGTCCCGTACGGCCAATGGGCATGAAATGCATGAGAACAAAAGTCGATCTTGTTCTCGTTCGGCGGAAAATATAATCGTAAAAATGACAATGTGTGTATACAAAAAAAAAAAAGACACTACTTGTTGGCGCGATAATTAGCACTAAAGCCTTCAAGGAATGATAACCGACTTCCGCGAGCTTATCTCTTTCGTCTAACGGTCTCGGGTGATCGACGACTTAATCGTAGAGACACGTTATTATTGAAATTAGTATTTCAATGTATATTTCGAAAATATTCGAAATTCATTGTTGAACCTTTACTCAATTAAATCGTCAAATTTAATTGATTAAATTAAATGAGTTGATTTCCTGAGCAAAGTTAATCTATGGCAAGTTTCCGGAGTACCTATGCAGATATAATTGTTCGAAAATCCTATGAAACGTCAAGTTAAAATTCATTTTTTATACTTGATTACTTTTTAAATATATTATAGTTTTTTTTTTTCGAATCTTTAAAAAATAGAAGGAGCTCGAAACCTGTCCTCAAACTTTATAACATATACTGTAATATAATTTTCTGGATTCGGATTGTAAGAGTGTAAAAATTTATACTGTGGGCTGTTACGTGATAATATCTATGCTTCATTACAAACTACATTGGAAAATACTCTACAATTTTCATTTTCATTTCATCGTCACGAATGAAAGGTTCCAAAATCTTGGAAGTAGCTCACAGCTTTTAAATATTTCCAATATTTTACTGTCCGCAATTCGTACATTTTTTACCGAGCTCAGAATTAGACATGTATGTCTATGTTTGAAATCATGAATATGAATATCAATAGTTTCCTCACATTTTCCATTACTATTTAGGTAAAACCTACAATTAGTTCACAGTTATTAACCCATTAACGACAGAAAACTCAAATTTTTTTCATTCATTTTCAAGCCTCATTTTTATAATGAAGGAATGGGAATTTTTGAATCAGCGCTCGAAATTGAAATATCTCTTCCACAAAATTAAATGTACAAATGATGATTTTTCACTTGAAATTTTTAAAAAAATCTAAGCTTGTGGACTTCATTCATATGGAAAATTGGAAAAATCTATGTACAATTTTGTCGAGTTCTGCTCATTTTTAGCTTTTTTGCGATTGTAAAATTAAAAATCAGTGTAAAAAAAAAACTAATTCCAAAAAAAATATTAAAAACTTTACGACTGCGATTGTAATATAAAGAAATTAAAAATATCTAGCAGTCTTTATACCAAATGAAAATTTAAATAATTTTACGTTTTGATCCAAAGTGCGGATCCTCTTCCTCTTTTTTTTTATATTTATTTCTGAAGAGGATCCGCACTTTGGATCGAAACGTAAAATTATTTAAATTTTCATTTGGTATAAAGACTGCTAGATATTTTTAATTTCTTTAACTGCTAGATATTTTTAATTTCTTTATAAAAACTAATTCCACTTAAAAAATAAAATACAAATCGTAAAAATAAATATATTCCCTCGATTTTTCAATAACAAATTAATTACATCCCCCGCCCAAACCCATTTTTCATTTATCAATAAAAACGAGGTCTTATCACTGATAGCATGTGAAAATCAATTTCGAAAAATAATCTTAAATCGTCGGTTAATGTAAATCGTTGAAACTTACCCAATTTTCGTGATCAGTTTCCCGTGAACGTGAAGATACGACGTTACGAATCGCTTGTTTACCTGTAAGATTGTAAATCCGTTGTATTTCGTGTTTAATTCAAGTTTCAACTATTATCATCTAAATATTTTTTTTTTTTAAATCCATCGCAGTTTTTACATTATTTTCAAAGCACATAAGAACAGAGGCAAATGAGTGTAACGTTAGCTGCCTCCTAACCCTGATAGCAAAACAGCATATTTTCGACAATTTGCCTGCGTATTGTCGGCAAATTGCGGATTTTTACATGTTGCTGTGCTATCTGGGAAACTGCAATTATTACAAGAACTAAGCTGTGAAGAAATATCACAAAAATAAAAATGAAAATCTATAAAATTATGACAATTGTCATAAATCAATTGACTGTCAATTGATGGTACGATGGTCAAAGTTTATGGGAGCAACAAAAGTAATGTAAAGCTTACTTCAACACTCGTCAATTGCGCCAACTCTTCCAAATCACTATGTGCCAATCTTGCTTCACTTGCAGATGAGGCTGTGGTGGTTCTGTGCACGCGTTTGCCACCAGGGTGAATCCAAATTTCTCTACGGAGACCACCGCCCACGCCGTTGGCACCCTCTTTCTCCTTCATCCTTGCTCTTTCTTTCCATTCTCTTTCTTCTCGGCGTTTCCGCTCGGTGGATTCGTACTGCCGAAAGAAATTATATTTTAAAGGAAAACATTCAGCGAACCACTGATTACTAATCGTTGTCATAACTATGTGTTGCGTGCAAATTACGAATGGATTCAATGTGCTTCGTCGACGGAGGTTCTCGTAACATTTTAATGGTCAATGATATATGAATCATTATTTTTCCACAAATTGTAATTTTGTAATTTTCCAAAATTAAATAGTTAACTTTTAAAACCTTTTTTGTAAGTAATTAAGGCGGATGGAAATATTTCATTACATTTTTAAGAAATGAAATTTTATTACTGACAGTGTTATCAAAATGGATGTTGTTATTCCTGAACAAAAAAATTGACGAACTAAAACTGATTAAAATTTTTTGTACGACACACTTGATTTTGTTTGTTTTTTTTTTTTTGCACAATGAAACATTTTTCAAGTGAAGGGATTCCCATTTGTTTTCTGTAAACAGCGCTCTTTATTCGCTTCAAATTTATAGCGTTTTCGATGGTGACACTGAATGAATATTGAATTGGCACTCGTTTGGTGCAATCAAAAAAACTAAGTTTGCAGTTGATGCTACCATCGAAAAATAGGCTATTACGTTTTAAATATCAGGTGTACAAGCAGTAAAGACATTAACTACTCTTAGGGCGCTACCTAGGAACAACTTCTTCCTTTTTCTTTTATTTAAGATAGTTCTTCAATGACTCCCTAATCAACTGAATGCTCAGAATAAAAATTGTGAAATTCTCTATCGAATTGTATATAATGGTGTTTCTTAAAAATATTTATAAATTTTAAGGTTTTTCTTGATAATATTTACATTAAAATAACAAAGTTTTAATAATATTAATATTATTTGTATGTAGCTATGAACCGTGTAGTTATATTCATATATGAATAAACAGTAATATCTCGCAAATTTGTTCGGTTACTAGTTACTTTATTTTAACCGTCAAAAAGTACGAATTTCATTTATATTTTTTTATTTCTGTATGCAGTAATTCAATTCTACGAAGAACTACCTTAAATGCAGTTTCCATGATATATTTTGAAAAGTGATTTTTAGCGATAACCGTGCCCTCTGTCGTAATTAAATTTTAGTATACTTTTTTACAGCCTACAGGTAAGGAATGTCAATTTTGACGGGATTTTGAACGTCGATTTGAAGCAATCGACACTTGAATGAAATTTGAATTTTATTATTCCAAACATAATGCTCCGGAGGAAGCTTTATTTAAAAAGTTTAGAAGCTGTCACTGATTACAGCGGTCATTCTGAATGGTGACAAAAATAGCAAAAAAGCTGCTAAATTAGTTTTTCTGATTTCGATTAGGAACCTTAGGCTTCTCTATTTGCACTACAGGCCATGGCGAAAAGCAAGCCTTAGAAAGCATCCGTGATTTACACTTACGAATGAGAAAAGCAACGAAGCAAAATAACGTTCTTCGATTTGTTTGTTTGAAAACCACATAAAACGGTGTCCGAACAGTAATAACATACCAAAAATTCATCGGGTAATATTCTTATACTTATACTTCCATTCGGACCAAATTCAACACAAACTAGGGATTTCGCAGCTGCGGACTTCGATGCGAAGCAACGTTTTAAGGACGGGAAATCCCCTATACTGTTTTCATCCCTATACTTGTTTAGGGGGCGGAGTGGGAGGAAGGTGGCTTAATACGCCTAACGTACACCTAACGGGCCTTACCCTAAGTATGCAAAAATGAAATTCTTATGTTTTTAATATTATTTTGTTGAAAATGGTGAATATCTCGACGTGGACATTTGATGAAAAAACATATAGACATTTTTAAATTAGTCCCTAAGTTCTTCAGAATCCCATTGTAGGATCCGGAATGACTAGGTCTCCTTACGTTATGGCATAATTAATCGATATGAAATCTTTTCGTAACACTTCAAGAAAGAAAGCAACAGTATCTACTCTCTCCATTCCCCACGTGACTTTCCACATTATATTAATACAAGAAAGTGTTAAGATTAATAAAATGGAAAATATTAAGGTTTGCCGCAATGGTGATGATTTCTAGTGCATTTGAGAGATACGAGAGAGATGTGAAAGACGTGACGTTGGACTGCAGTGCACCAACAGAAAGAAATGTACATTCAAAAGGAAAAATCAAGAAATAAATAAAGCTAACTTCGAAAGATTGGCACTCGAAAGGCATCGCAAATGGCAGACTAAAAAAGCCAACTAATAAAGCCTCGTGTGACTATGGCTATCGTTAACGTTGCTTAAGAAATTCACACCAAGTATTGAACTTTACTTACATAATGAAGATACTGGCGGCAAAACAGAAATGTTATTATGTTATTTTTTGCTGTATTCTTCAAGAATTTACATTAAATTTGAAATAAGAGTATATTTACCTTTTTGCGATTATCATCGAACAATGATATGAGACTTTCTCGGGCGGAATGGAATGGATTTGATGCCATTAATGATCGCATGTAAAAGTATACAGCGTCTAATTTTCTTCTCTGTAATGAACAAAAAACGTGTATTACGCTAAACGTATAGTTTTGAGCATTATTAATTGAGTCGAAGAAAGCATTACAATATTAAAATGGCAACTTCACCCACTAACGAATTACGGAATTTTGACGTTGCTTCGAACGTTAATGGGTCAAGTTAAAGTCGAGATTTTCATAGAAGTTAATAAGAACATTTAGTATTGAAAATTAATATATCGTGCCAATAGATAAGTAGTGTAGGATAAAGAACGAATAAAAAAAAAAAAATTAACTAGAACTTAGGATGATAATAACATAGGAAAGAGAAACTCATAAAATTAACTAGGTACTTACTGCGCAATGTGCCAATACTGCCAACTGATTATATGGCTTTCCGTTTTTGGGATTAATTTGTTGTGCCTTCATGTACCACCTGTAAATAATTATCATTTATGTTACTACGAATACGACGATCATGATATATAAGATATATAAATAATGAATTTGAAAATTCAACTTTAACCGATGTATAATATACTTCGTATATGTATTGTTCATTTTAACTGCAAGTAACATTTGATTGTATATCAAGTTTATAAATGAAGTTTTTGTAAATGCCTTTTCAATTACATACGCATTAACATTAATATTTGTATGTTAACTTCCTTAGACTTGCATTAAATTGAATACATGTGTGTATATATTATTTGTCTGAATATGTAATGGAATTTGCTGATCGTCGGAGCTCTGCATTTCACGACCGTTAGAAAAATTAATTTAAATTTAAATTCCATTTAGAAATAAAAGATATATATAAGCGAGCTCATCATCACGGATATACTAAACATTATTATAAAAATTAACTTTCGATATTACTAATTCATTTAGTGATTTAGATTTACTAATACAATTAGTAGTTTTCTGCTAATTGCTTATTAAAATATAATTGCTTCAGTTACAATATAAAATTTTATTTAATTTGATCTACATTGTGCATTTTTTTTTTAAAGAATCTCTGACATGCGCATTCAAGTAAATAGGTAAGCAAAATAAACAAGTCCAATACTCACTGTCTGGATTTCCCGTAATTCGACGTCTCGTTGACCTGTTCCTTATATCTCGCCAAATCTCCCAAAAAGACGAAAATCTTTTGCGCGCTAATTAGAGCCAACGAAGCGAGACCTTTCGGAGCTAGTGACGAGCAATTATCTAACTTAACATTATAAGTTGTTTCCAATACTTTTAAAACTTTTTCGAAATAAGCAGTCCCGTCTTCGATGAGGCCCATCATCATTTTCTTGTAACACTCACGACCTTCCGGATCGTCCTTCGGCATCGTCTTCCTTAAGACTTCGATTACTCCGTGGTATACCGTCTTCCAGAAAAGGTGCTCGATATTTTCTGTCTGACAAAACTTCAGTTCAGTCTCCAGAAATACCAAAAGTACTTGCTGCAGGTGGCTTCGAATAACCCCTATTCGATCCCACTGCTTAATTATCGAATCGGACTTAAGGATCATTTCCATCTCGACTTCCAGACGACCAAGGTCCATAAGCGAATACGGCATCGCACGAGCAGAGCTGTATCATGGACAAGTTAAATTTTTGAAAATTGGCATATTTCCATTTTTTGTTTTAGATATTGATTCAAGTTGCTGTAGAATTTCATTAAATTTTAATTTCATAAGGAACGAACTGAGGCATCACTTTTTAAAAAATCTCGTTCACGAATAAATAATATATAAGAAAATTGTACACAACAAAATACTAAAAAAAAAAAAATGCTTACGTAGAATGGCGTGACAAATTTTTTTTATAGTTAGAATATCGGTCCGAGATTTTCACGCTGAAATATTGATAAAAATTCAAATGACATAAAATTTGAAGATATTAAAGAAAGCGAAAAAAATTATAAACATATCATCGTTTCTTTTTCTCTCTCTTTGTAATATAATTAGCCGAATCGTCTTTTTTCGACAAAATCTTAAAACGATTTCAAATAAATTAATTATGTTATTAGTTCATCAGTGTTCATAAAATAGGCTCTTACTTAGTAGGTCGAACATTGCCGAACTGATCACATTCTACTGGCTGATTTTGCAAGCCATGCGGCGAACCTCCTTGGTAAGTCTGATACAACGAGCATGATAGCTGAGGAGTAGTTTCCTGGTTGCTGTTTATAAAAATTGATTGTATTAATTAGAACTGACGAGTAATTGCACAATAATTTCTAAAATATTAATTTATTTATTTATAAATAAAATAAATTTTTAAATAAATATATATTAGTTTAAAAAACACTTATTAGCTAAAGCTATGAATAATTGAAAATCATTGGCAGTTAATGAATGAGAAATATAACAGTATTAAACTTGGAATGATCGATGAATGGATCAATAATTAATTTCGAAATAAAAGATCGGTGATAACGTATGGGGTAATCACATTTCATCAACAGCGACAATTTACCAAAGGAAAATGGAACTTTCCTAATACAATTTATTGTTTATTTGCAATTATAGAAAAGAATCATCTCAGGTTGATTTGAAAATTTATTTCATTCATTGTTCGACCATGGCTGGACAATTGTTTATGAATATCTCATCGTTCAGTATTGCATTAAATTATTACGAGTATAATTAATAATATTTAAATACATACGTAATAATTATAAAACCTACTGCGGAAATATATTATTGAAAAAGTAATAAAATTGTGGCATGACATTCGTAATGAATGTCATATTAAAGAACTTTGTACATAACGAATTTGCAAAACAATCATTACATTACCTGAGTTGAGATCCACCTCTACTTCTTGGAGATGTTACTAAGATCGGTTTGTTGGGATTATTCGGATCGAACAACGTTCTCGGTTGTTGTGTCTCTTGAGCTCTCGGTAGTGTAGTATTTGACACTTGATTTTGTTCCGGCAATACGAGAACACCGGGTTGCTGGGTGGTTGGATACCCTAGTGGCGACAATTGACGCTGCATCGAACTTGTACCGGAATTTATTAAACCAGTGGAATGCGACGATAAAGGAGTGCGACGACCGTCGTCCGAATCGCAGGCCGATGTTCTTCGTCCGGTTCTCCAATTTTCAGTGTCACTCGCGTGACTTCTATGCAGGTCAGAATTATAATGAAAACATGATTTCTTTAAAAATGATGCTGTTCATTAAGCAACCTTAATATCTTTTTACATTCAAGGGAGGAAAAGGAATATATAATATATACGTGCATGCTGATAAATATTCCATACCTGTTTCTGAAAAACTCGTCACCAACTCGGCCAAAATTTCTTTCTTTACTGGATTCTCTGCTACGATGGATTGCGGTGTGCCTTCGATTTTCAAATCTCCGATTACTATTTTTCTGATTTTTGTTAAAGTTATCGTTCTCCCTGTTTTGCTGGTTATTCTGCCTATCTTGACTACCTTCATGAATTTTATCTCTGGTTTTGCTTCTGTTGACACGTTAACGGAACATTAATCAAATTAATTATGAGTGAAAACTTATGTATTTACTTTCAAAATGTTAAATTTAATTTCTTTTATTTCATAATAACTATATGTCATGTTCTTACCTTTCATTTCCACGTCTTTTGCTCTTCTTTTTTTTACTTTTATTTGGACCAGTTAAACTTCCACTAATTGGCGGTGCACCTGACACATTTGTATTGTCTTGCATACTCATTACCGATGAACTACGGCTCAATCTTTCAGCTTCTAATTTCTCACTCTTTTCTACTTCCTCGTACCAATCCTATAACATAAATAATTTCAATCAAAAACTCTTATATATATATATATATATATATATATTCGTATCATAATACAAATAATCACACAATTTGATTTCTTACTTACCAAAATAACGCCAAAGCTATCGTCTGGTAAAGGACTGAAAGTTTCACTCTTTGGTGAACCAACATCCACAGACCTATCATTTATCTGATTTACTTCTTCACCATTTGAGTCACTCAGATCATCATGAATTTCATACCTGCAAAAATTTTAAATATGTATTTATTTTACTTTTTTTTTTATCAACTAGCATTACGTGCACAAATTTATGTTTCACTTAAAAATGATTTGAAAATTAAAAAAAAAAAAAAAAAAAATTGATAAA
The DNA here is from genome assembly GCA_030522945.1 of Trichopria nigra. Classification (NCBI taxonomy): domain Eukaryota; kingdom Metazoa; phylum Arthropoda; class Insecta; order Hymenoptera; family Diapriidae; genus Trichopria; species Trichopria nigra. Next base: position 9,944 of record JAPYZR010005099.1, read on the forward strand.
ACAAATTGATTTCAAATATGATAAATGTATTATTATAGTCAAATACCCTGATATTGGGATAAACAAAACCTGCAGCAATTATTACTTTTACCCTATTAGTAAATATTCAGTTTTAAAGGCATCTTATTAAAATCGCTTATTGTCAAAAGCTACTGTCGTTTTTTTGTTTATTCATACTTATGTCCTCCTTGAGGTGCGTTCACAGGTGTGGAATCTCTTTTGCGATTATTTGATGGTGATTGACATCTATTGGATTGTAAAGATTTAGGTGACGTAGTCGGTGGTGGCATTAGCAAGCTATCTCGACTCAGACTCTCCATGCTTGTATACATAGTACTGTTACTACCTCGACGATCGTAAGATCTAAATTTGTAATAATGACGTTGTATTAAAATATTATTTTTTCATCAAATTGATTTTAAGGTTTACAAAACTTCAATTTTTTTTGTATGAAAATAAACGTAATATAAAGTAAATAGTATAGTTTGTAAATAATTTACCGATTAATATACTCCTGACTGGGAGTACGTGATCGCGAGCTTGGTGCCGAATACTGATCAGGTGTAACAGGTCTAAAGGCCACAGGAGATACTGCATCTTCTCTCGGTCGACCCCGACCTCTGCCCCTGCTTCGTGCTGGTATCGTATTGGACCAATTTGAATTAGGTGGATGAACTGATCCAGACGGTGGCAAATTTTGTATGGTTATTGAGTGCTGCTTTGCATGTGGATATCGAGGACCCGAGGAACCCTTTAAAATTTATTTACAATTATCATAATTAACTCTATTATAAATGTCACAACTAACGTATGTTGCTTAAAATTAATTTCCATTGTATTATTGTGGCACAACACAAGATATATACGAACGTGGACTCATGATTCGACATCAATTAGCTCTCAATAGACTTATGACAATATTGTACTATACTATACTATTTTAAAATCTTATATTTAATAGGACTTGTTAAAATAACTTGGTTAAATATTTCCTTAAGTGTAAAAATTAAATAAAAATTCATATTGAAGGCTACAATAATAAATCACTTTATCATATAATAATTAAATGAAATTTGTACACATAAAATTTAAACCTGGAAACATTATAACTAACCTTAAATGTCACTGTACTTCCATCCCAATCTTCATTACTTCTTGTCATGTTTTGTAGATGCCCATACTCTTGAAAGTATTTATTTTTCAACCGTGGTGGCAAAGATTCTACATCTACATGTTTTGGCATTTGTTTGACATTGAATCGTTTTCCAGATGGAGGCTTCCCTGTAAAGTCTTTGAACTTATCAGGATATCCAAAAGGTTCAACGCTGCGAGTGTCACGACTTCGATTGGAATCATTTGTATTTTTTGTCGTAATAATCAGTGGTTCTGAACCCTATGAACAAAATTATAATAAAATGTAATAGTGTCGTATAATAAGTAAAAGTACTTTTTCTTTTCATAACTGCAATAATTCTAACCTGTCGAACTTCCCGTGAATAATCTCTGCGATTTTCACAATTTCTTGTAGCTGATGGTGACTCTGGTCTCCAATTTCGACTATCTTCCTTAGAAGACTTTCGATTTCTACGATTACCTGAATAACTTTGACGCTTGCCTCGATCATTGTTACTCATGTATGTATGTTGATTTAGGTTATCATTACTCATGTAATTATTACGCTTGGGATGATCATCCCAACTTCGTCCTCTATCATCAATATGATTTCCAATCTGGCTGCTTGAACGGTTACTCCTAAAGCTATCATTTCGATGACGGACTGAAGGTGGATCCCAATCTCTACTTTCAGATCTTTCTCTATCCCAATTATTTGGAGCCGGAGGTCTGAAACGATAGATATAACAATAAGGAAAGAGTTTGTTACATAGATAATTAACATAGAAACAATATTAAGGTAGAGAAAAAGGTAAAAAAATGTAGTGTTTTACCTGCTTGGGACTTCTTGTTCAGCATGTGCTTCTTTCACTTTTTTTGGAACATACAGTTGAAGTTCTGGTTTTTTATTTTTCTTTCTTGGATCTATTCCACTACTGTGATTATTTCTTGATTCACTTTCTGTCTGATCAGTATTATTATGATTTCTAGAATTGATATGCATATTATTTAATTTATCTGTTACACTCTCTGTCTGCAAAGATCTGTTTTCCACATAATTTGGATTGCTATATTGATTTAAACGATCTTGAAGAGACGAATTTCTTGACCTGTCTGATGAATTACTATCTTGATTGTAGTCATCATGTCTGGCAGATTTTCTGAGAGGTCCACTTCCTGGCCTATATAATGCCCTTGGAGGCATCCTATTTGATCCTGGCCTCATTGATGCTGCTCTATCACTTTTGAAATCACTTTCGTTTTCTACAAGTAAAACAAATTCTATAATCTTTGCTTAAATCTATCTGTCACAGCATTAGAATATCAACGGTTTGTTTAATCGAACAAATCAATGATAAAGTTCCAAAATAAACGACATAAACAAGATAACATCTTGATACTGTAATGAAAATTTAAATTAAAAACAATGGGATTTCAATGTTTGTCCCTTGACATTCCCTTGACAATACAGGTACCAGGCTCAAATAAAATAGCTGTTATGTAACGTAATGCCTTACAGAACGTAAATTTAACAATATTTCTTCGATAATCCGACGGATTTGCACTAAGAGCTATTTTTAGTTCTACAAAATACGTATTTCACGAAACAATTTTGGCTCACGGTGTAATCCCTACTTTGAGGTTAGCTTGTTTGCTGAGGTTAGTTTATCGACAGATGATGCAAAATTAATATATCACTGCACGTTATAAAACGATTGAAAACGGATTGTAGAACAATGTCGAAAACGCGGGAGAACAATAGACCGTTACGATGCCCTTATCATAGCGCAATCAGTAGCCTTTTGCCATTTGTACCTGTACCTTGTGAAATTCCTCCCCACTTTCTGCGTCCTTTGTCGTGGTACGCCATATTGAACATTGCAGTTGCTCTTACATACACAAAAAATGCAATGCAAGATTGCAAGTGCAAAACCAGGCAAAACCACTGGCAATATTGGGCAAGCTTTACATATATGCATGCATATGTGTTGTTGTATGCACATATGTATATCGTCATGCGTTCTCCGCGCGGCCCGCGCTTCCGTGTGTTTCGATCAGTTTCGATATAGAACCGCGCAGTACAAGTTGCAAATACATATGAGATATGATTCATATAGGCTCTTTAAAAACCCACTATAGATCTTTCTCCCCAGAATTAGCATAATATTAGCTACATAATTATTTAATTAATATTTAAATATTATGTTATTTGAATATGTATATAAAAAATTAAAAATTCGTCATTTTTCTATGTATTTATACATTACATTATTACATAATTATAAAAAAAAAGACTTATAATTGTAAATAAATATTTATGTATATGTATATGGATATATTTCACAGTAAAACTGAAGCGGACGTTTTTACTTATATATTAGTAGGCATTTGTTTGAATTATATGACTACCTCCATTATATATAAATATATGTGTATACCACTACCACCTTAAGGTCCGATTTCACGGAGATGCAGATATCTAGATATTCATATCTATTCGCTAAACGCCTGCCTCGTTTTCATGGAGATACAGATATCTGGATAT
>JAPYZR010005100.1:0-17798 GCA_030522945.1 Trichopria nigra
AGATGTAAGTAAATAGAGCAAGATCGAACAGTGAAGCTTAAACAAACTTTTAGATTCTGACTTTCCTTTTTCCGTGGTGGATTTACTATACCAAGATTACTAGATTCTTGTTCTAGCGAAATGATATTTACTTTTTTTTTTACAATTCTTTCGATCACGATTTTCAACAATTTTCTTTTCACAAGTGTATAAACAATTTATTTTTCCAAATTTAACAATCACTTATTATCCTCAATATCAATTCCATAACGGCCTTAATAAGGTTTAGTCAAACTAACGTCAAATCTTTAAATTTTCATTTTACTATATACCTTTCCTTCAGCCTTTTGCGAATTCTAGTCTTTCTTGCAAAGTCATGAAGAATTAATTAGAGCACGAACATTTACTATAATTGCGTGACTTACAGAACGGCTGGACCAACCATCATCTAAATCAATATTCGTAAAACGTTTTCAGATTAAAACTGCAATCATGCCAAATAGTTCAATTTATTATTATTTTATTATCATTATCTACCCTAGGTATAAAAATGTTTATCTGACTTTTGCAATTTCCGAAGTTCCATGTATGATTCTCTTAGATCACATTTATCAATTCCGCCGATGGTTGTCAATACAAGAATTGAAATGCAATTAATATTTATGCCCAAAATGTACTCACATACATCGAAAGTCTTCATGATGTATTGGTGATATTAAAGAAAATTATTCTCTTCAATGTTTGCAAATAAACATCTAGAGAATAATTCAAGAAATACGATGCCTTTTACAGTAGACACTCGTCTTACTCATGCTGGAACCGGTCGTAGATTGGATGTTGATGAAAGATCAAACATCTCAGAAGTGCTTGAAAATACAGAATCGATTTCAAGCGCAGAAGCCAACATTCTTAGAGTGTCCGATAGATTCACTTTATTAGATTCCTGAATTCCTTAGACGACAAATCCTTTATTGAATTTAGATTCCTGAATGTTGCCACATTCTTCGTTAATTTAATGATCGCAACATTACATTAACTCAGAGTATGTTGATCTTTTTTTCAGTTTTATCGACTGTTTATTATTTATTTCTTGTAACATTTTGAAAAGAGTAATTTTATGTGGGATTTTTCAATACATCCAGATAAAACAACATTTTTTTGATACTGTATTTAATAAAGAGCCTATTGAAAGGGTTTGGAAAGTCTTTTTCAATTTCATTAGCTGCAATCACCTTTAGTCCCTAATGTCTTCCTTTAGACTATCTCCTCCTCCAATAAATTCGTCTCTATCACAATGATATCCAATCGCTTTCGTCTGATTCTCCACTTCAATATTATAAACTTATATTTCATTTCACTTTAGTGAATGTTCGTCTACCTTCAAAAAATCTAAATGATTTCATCCCATTTATTTCAAAATCATAGTATTACATTCGTAGTGGAATTAATAATCGGGTCATTACTATTCTAATCCTATTTGATTTCTGCAAAGCCTTCGATTCTACTAACCATCTTGTGCTGCCTCGTTGGATGCGCGAATTAGAGCTTTCCTATGACTCAATAACATTCATATAATCCTACATTAGTGGTCGTACCACCTATGGTTGATGATGTCCAAGTATCTCTCTTCATGAGATCAACATCAGGTATGTCCCAGGGGTCTTCCACGGACTTATTTTCATCTTTAGCGATATTGTTAGGTAGGACTCGTAAAACATTGTCCTTAATGAACCTCTTTTAAACTTATTATTACACCTATTGTACAGGAGTTAAAAGAGCTTGTAGAACTCGTCGGGCCATACTTGAAAATTAACACGTCTTATCAATGCCTGTCTTCGATTCATTTACGGGATCAGCACAATAACTTCTTATCGGATCAAATCTAATTGACTATCTATATATACTCTCGCAGAAATTACTTCCTTGGTTCCCCACTATACCACTATCTTCGCTACCGATACCCCATCCAATCTATTCAATCATTTCCTTCTTATACCGACGCAGATATATACGCCGCTTGAATCGTATCGCTTCTTTATCAAAATTTATTAATTCCGCCATACCCTACAACGACGAGCTTTCATTCCGAGTAAGTGGCATTAAATTATGGGAATCCCTACCCGTAGAAATACGTGCATTATAATATCGATTGGGTCCTTGAAACTCGTGCCAGTTAACGTGCAAACAAAATATTTAAACATATTATTAGTTCTTGATATCGGTTTCCATTGTTATATATATATTATTCTATTCTACACTGACTATCTATTGTTACAGGGCTGTTGAAACACACGTCACAAATAAAATGAAAAACAAAAAGCTGCGGAAGCTAACCAATTGCGATGTTTTCCCGCTACTAAAGCCATCTTAAAACCGATCGTGCTGATGACAATAATTTTCTTACTTGCGAAAAGGTTTATGGATGTCGGGGTAATCCCAAACGATCCTCTACCCCTCCCCTCTCACTCTCTTTTCACGCTTTCGACGAAATCGTGCACTCGGGGCAGACCTCTCGCAAAAACTGATTGGACGTGCAAAGACACTAAGATCGACCGGATCTCCCACGCGGACACACACACACACACACACACCCACACTTAGACCGTGACCGTAAGTTCGATAAGCGCACTTTGAAATTTCCCAACAGTTTCGATACTCATCAATCAAGTTTGTAGCGATTTTTAATTCTTTTTCCGAAATTTTTTTCAACCCTTGTCAATTTTTATTTATTTTTGTTTGAAAAATTACTCGAGTCTTTAAAATTTTTTATAACTTTTTGACAACTTCAATATCGTTCTGTCAAAATTGTTTGTTTTATTACACGTAGACAAAAATGGAAATTGTAGATAAACATCCCAAAGTTTAAAAGGCATATTTTTACCGCATTATACTCAATGCACTATCCATTTTCTCTTTTGTATGTACATCGGAATTTGCACTCTTCATTTCATAAACACGATCTACTTTCATTTTGTCACTTTGAAATTTTGCAATAAGATTTTACGATGGATATTTTATGTTTACTGCGCTCGTAAAATTCGCGGAATGCTTTTACCTTTTTACAATGTTTGCATTTTCCGTTTGAAATATTCGGTATCAATATGCAGATCCACATCCGAATATCGTGGAAAAAATGGTGACAGCAAGTAATGCTTTCAAGTCTGCGGATGAAGATCCTCAAAACTGTATCCTTTATGATAGTTAGAGACGTGGTCTATTATTTTTGTTTGTAAATTTTTAATTGCATTTTCATCGATTTGACAAAGGTACAATACAAAATAAAACGATTATTTCGATTGCACGCGAAGCACATGGCAATCGCAAAAAGCTCAATTGATCGGGTACCCGCTTAAGCGTTAAAAGCTCCACAGAATAGACATTCTAATGGAGAAAAATTAAATTCTCGAATATAAATAAACCGTAAGAGAGCGTGTCGATTTGTAATCGTGGATATAGAAGAGGAACGAGAGAGAGAGAGAGAGAGAAGGAAATCAATTTAAAAAGTAGATTTTATTATGTCAGAAAATTTAGTTATACCTATTTTTTTTTAATTTTGCTATGTTACAGTTAAAAATTTGACGATCAATATATATCGAAGATAAAACGGAATAAAAAAAAGAGAAATTGAAACATGGTTTATTTTGCTTAAAGTAGTTTTTATATTATTATTATTTTAATTCTTTAAAACTATTTTAATTACAATTTTTAATCCAGACGAAAATTGAAGTAATCTACTACCGCGGAGATTACGCCAAAACGAAAGGTTTACGCCAAAACGAAAGGTATGTTAATGTATGAAATAAGTGGAATTGTTCGGATTATAAATTCATTATGCTAGTAATTTCTTGCATTAAAAAATGCATTCTCTAAATTGAATTCATTTGCGATGCTGGATGTTTGCGATACGAGATGCGCTTTACGAACATTATAAATAGTTAATCGAGAAAAATCGATATGGCATCACAATTACACGTACATAATATTTTTATTTTGATTTATTAACATCACGCTTTTTCCAAATAATAATTCCAGCGTTATGATCGGGTACTAGCCACAATCGATTACCCGAAGGCTACTCTTCCACAGCTATATTTTGTAATAATTATACGAGAAGTCTGAACAGGTCAGTAGCTAATTCCAGTGGAAAAAGTTTCTGAATGTCGGAAATATTTCACGCGAGTATTAAAGTTCGGAATAAAAGTTAATAACAAAATAATTAGCGTGGAAAATACATAATTTAAAACCAACACGAAAAGAATCGGTAAAATAAATAATATATGTATATATACAGTTGAATTAATAATGATGAGATAATAATCGATAATAGTATAGATATCAAGTCAACCCCATTCGTAAGAATTCGGCTATACGGACATTCACCCCATGGGTCACTTATCATTCATCGATTAGTACACATTTGTAAAAGTAGAGGCATAAAATTCAAAAAATAAAAAAGGGTGTAACATAATATACATCAGTCTAAATTGGACAATGATGACAGCACAGACCTGAAAATGCACGTGAGTAGTAGATGAGGTTTCGTTTGAAGGACTCTTGATTTACGATCTTGGGTAAAATATCGTTGGAGGGTTGTGAAGGGGTAATTGCTTCCGATGCTCTGCGTTTGACCCCGTGTCTTCCCTGCGAAAAACGTCCCATACTTGGGTATTTTCTGTCTAAACATTTGAGGGTCGAGTCACCCAGAACACTCGGAGGCCAAAAGCACTTTTGTATCTCGTCGGTAATTTGAGCATTTTTTTCAAAAAAAAAAAAGATGTAGCCTATTTTTGTCGTATTAATGGAGAAGAGCTCAACAAAAAATGAAGGATAAAAACTCTTTTTACGAATTTGTTGAATTTAATTCGACCATTTATCATTTTTCGTGACCAATATCAAGATCACGTTGGTCTCGATCTTGATATTGATCGTGGTACAAGACTAAAAAATCAAGACTGAATTACAAGAGCTAAGACTGGAAAGTTTTAATCGCTTTTAAAATTGTTAAAAATTCATTTATTTCAAACATTTCTTCGTGAAATTTATCAATTCTACGATTATTAACCTCGATTAACGGTATAATGAATATAATAATCGGTAAGAAATGGGAGATTCTAATGGGCGAAATAAATTTACTGCGTATCAACTGATAATTAAATAAACAGCCCATATCCGTTGGAGCTGTCAATTCCACATTATATATCAGATTCGTATTATTTCCGTTCTCTTTATTCAATTATACACGTGTCGCCCTAGTAGAAATTTGTCCATTTTTTTCTTACACTATCCATTTTGCCTATACCTTTAACATGGTAAATATCTAAATTGTCTAAGAATTGGCTAAGAAATGTTTTCATTTCTACTAGGGCGGGTAACTCGATAATCGCACTTTATTGAATTATTATTAAATATATTTTCTTCGATTGTGTTTTTCAATCAAATTATAATATAGAAATTCTGTCGGTTTTACAATATTATATATATATTTTTTTAGAGGAATGCATACAAAGTACCGCATATTAATTTGTAAAATTTTATGTGTCGATAAAACGATATCGGTCGCTAATATACGCTTCATTTATACTCCAACGTACAATTTCGAACAATTTGTGTTAAAACTTGCTTTATTGATTTCCGCCTTCATGGAGTACAACTTGAAAAATTCAGCATAAGGCGATTTCATTCCATTCCATGATTTTTTTTTTTCTTTAAATGAAACAGTTGAGTTTAGTTTTAAAGCACCAGGCTGTTTTTCGCCCCTGGGTTCATTCTGTAAAAAGCAGGGGAAATGGACTTGAGGAACTTCGAGTGTTGGTGGAAAACTATTTCTCATATTTATTTCACGACACTCCACTTGCGTTCTATACTTACATCATGCTGAAAACGAAGACTAAAACCGGGCATGCATTTCTTTTTTCATTTTTTTTTTTTCAATAGTAAAAATGGTACGAGCGAGTCACGATACGTTTTACGAAACTAAGTATTGATGTGTCTTTCCTATTCCTATAAAATGAAAATACATAATAATAATAATCATTTAATGTGCGTGTTCCGTTTATTCTTCGAATTTTATTATTGTGAACGTCGTTCGTGTCGTCCGTCTCCATTATTGTCACTGATCATATCGGCAACTCATAACCTACTAAAAGACAACGATTACGAAAGGGACTGGTCAGGAGGAGCTTTTCCGCTATACGTGCATATATTATATAGAAAAGCTGGCGTTTACTACTATATACACGTCAGAATGACTTTTGGTCACGTGACGAGAAGGTCAAACTTCCTTAATGGCAAGAGTACATAATTAAGTCGATCGAACTTTCGACGGAAAAGTTATCCCGAGGAACGAACTTTGAGCTTAGTGTATAGTGTTGGCTGCATCCATCCGGTGATCGCTTCTGGGCTTTCTCTCTTAAATAATTCAATGAGAAGTTCTTAAACGAAACTTTTACTATCAACATAATTATACAATCGAGTGCACCCATTTACGTCGCGGGATAGATTTTTAAATGCTGAAAATATCACGAATCAAAGTAAACCCGTCTTTGTAAAGATCAATCACAATGCAACGATTGTTTTCTTGTTTTTAGGCAATTCTGTCTCGACGCTTTCCACATTTTATTCCCTCCTGCGACCACAGAGTTGCGCTGTTAACCGCGTCCCTTTTACCACCCCATTTACTGGTCAGTGATATTACACTTCGTAAACTTTGTTCTGTTTATGATAACGCCATGCCACTGGGAATGTAGACTATAGTGAATATAACTTACCAAGTGACGATCCTAATCTTTTGCCTCCTTTGCCTGGTTCTAAAAATATGAATATTAACTGAAAGCATATAGCAATTGATAAGCAAGGAATTGGCGATTGGTATGTTACGAGTCAGTAAATGTGTAGAAATTGTCGGGAAATGAAAAGCCTTCATTCATCTTCATTTTTGTTCTATTATTTTGGATTTCGTGTTATTGTACGCGTATACGTGTCGCACGACCTAATTTAATACTTCGACAGATGCGGGTCGAAATAAATATGTAGTAGCAATTTAAAGCAATTTGAAATGATAATAATTAATCAACGAAGCATTTCTCATTAAAAAGGGATTCGCTATCAGAATCGAATTTCCGCTATATACAGAACGAATTATACCTCGAGAACTTTCCATTATTTTCACAGTAGAACGAACCATTCTTCTTTGCAGCTGTTTCGTAAAAACTGGTAGCTTAGTAAATTTTCGGCAGTACTCGTTCCGTCGTGGTTTAAATTTCCCCCGGGACATTATAGATTACAAAGACATCAGTTACTCATTTCAACGCGTTTAAGACGAACACAAATCCTTTTCGACGATTTATGCGGCTCCCTGGGGCAGTTGACGTCGCGACGCATCCGTAGGGATCCGGTTTGACGAACCTTCATTCGAGCATTGATGTAAATTGTCCAATAACGACAGACGGATGTATCGTGCAACAGCCATTTGGCAGTGCAAAATGGATGATTGCGATTGTCCTCTGAAAATCCCAGACATTTTTCACCGCTATCAACCTCACGCACAAGTCCCCAGTCGATTGTAAATTTCACGATACGCTTACGACCGATCGATACTGTCCTGGGCGATGAGCTTCTGGGAAGTCCAACTGATGGAAAGAGCTTTATTTTTATATGTATCACCCGGAAGCAGAAAAGTTTATCATTTAATAATAATTAATGTGGCTGAAAGTGATGGACATATCAGATCATTCGTAGCACATGAACAATTCTAAAGCTGAACTGCCAAATTCAACAATCAAACAAGATTATCGAATTAATGTCATCCGCAGCGAATTGGCGAATAGAGAGAGAGAGAGAGAGAGCTCGTCGTATATCAATAGCGATGAAATCGCGGTACGCGGTGCGATTCGTTGTACCTCGCCGATAAATCACGAACAATTCGAATTAGTCCCAATCGGCCACTTCTGTTTTGCAGAAAAGCCATATCGTGAGCTGCGTTTTCCGTGCACGCGAATTCCCCGATAATGCTGCATGGTTTTCCACGAGCAAGCCCAAAGATCCCAGAACTCGCATGCAACCGTCCTATGAATCATCCTTGATGTCTTGTTCTGAAAGAAAAGCCTTTGCAAAGTCCGAGCAACTGTTTGCTCTTTTCTGCCTTTTTGTGGTGCCAGTTAAACAGATGTTTACGCAAGGAACGGCTTATCCGGAGATAAAGCTTTGTTTCGCGCAACGGCCGCTCGCTTCGATAAAGCCATTAAGGAAGGTTTAAAATTGCAATAAAGATAAGCAAAATCAGAACAGAAGGTAAAACGTTTAGCCGGTTCTTTTGTTAAGAATAATGGGGAAGTCAGTCAGTGGGAGATCATTAGTCCTGTTATATCCCATTATCAGGATTAAAACAACTTGTTAATGATTGAACGTTTCTAATGATCTGATTAAGTCCAACGATATTGACTGGTTGAATCTAAAACAACATTTTGGATAGTCAGCATTCACACAGTATCCACTATAATCCTGATAAAATAGTACGTATCGATGGACTATACTAAAATTCAAATCAACACAAATAAGTTCTGATGTAGCAGACAAATAGGATCTTGAATGATCGTATCTTAACGTCTGCGGATAATAGCAACATTACGTCGATCCACTTCTGAATTATCTCATTAGCAAGTTAGTAATTTCCGAAATTATTGGGTTAATATAGCTATCAACTGACTAAGATTTCATCTCGCGATGATGTGTTGGTTTCAATTCCCGATAACCGCCGCCTTCACGAGAAACATAATGAACCCGCAATGCCCACACCAAAAGATAAGGTAATTCTAGACAGAAGCTTCCTTAACTATCGAATTACGAGTTTTTAAATGGTAATCCCGTAAATAATCTTACTAGATGTTCGAGTTTTAAACGTATCTTTGTCACAGTTTTCAGAGATGAGAGTATTCAATTTACAGATAGTATCGACGGGCTTAATGACCTGTACACGACCGAATCTATGATCCGATTTTTTTTTTTTTTTTTTTTGATATACGTATATACAGAGAATTGTCTTCCAGTTTTATTTCGCCCTGGATCGTCGTTGACAGCTGATACTTATCGTGTTTTATCCCTAGTTTCGGGACGAAAAGTTCGATCGCAGAGCAGCTTCATTGCACTGTCAGATCGTAATCGCGAGACTAGAACGTCGAAATGACGACAAAGCGTTGGCGGCCAGAGAGAGTGATTTCCGGTAGACTTGTTCTGGACACGACGATGCAAGACCGCGCAAATTTAAATACGCGGTAATCGATATTTTCCTCTCTCTCTCTCTGTCTTTCCCTCAAACTCTCATTTTCCCTGTCCCCGATGGTACATTTTCGCATGATCGGTTTCCGGGCATGGCATTCGAAAACAAGATTATAGGCTTCGGATGCGGGAGTCGGGATGGCAAGTAGCTTATTTTCCCCGTCGAATTCTACGCTTGCATGATCATGTAGGAAATTTCGCAGAGTTGACGAACGGCATAATAGAATGTCCCCGTTACGGGGGATGCCTTTTTCGACCTTTTCCACTTGGATGAAATATACATGATTTACGAAAGGCTTGCAATTTAAAATATTTGGAAACAATTTGTTGAGCGCATCGTTCGTGCATTGCAAAATATCACTGTTTGAGCTAACAAAATTATTTAAGGTTACTGAATTTGAAGGGTTTTCGATAATAATGGACGTCGAGTGTAAGTAGAACGAGTCAAACGAATAAAAATGCGATACAGAATTCCTTCAATTATTATTAGATGATCAAAACGTGATAAAAGAAGCAACTTCACAGTTCAACAAAAGGAAGGAATTCTAGAATCGAGTAACAGTACTGATAATTCGAAATAATAACCTTCTTATTAAAGCCGTATACGTATGAAAAGAAAACACATTTCGAAAAATTTCATACAGATGTCTTCTTTATTTGCCGTTATATATTCGTTGCCAAGGAAACGTCTGTATAAGCGCGTGATTACGTCACTCATTGTCGTAAAAAGTGCTAAAAGAAATGAGTTGAACCAAGAAAATAATGGGAATAAATTAATCAAAATCTAAACGAATTTATGAAAATTAGAGAAAATATAAATTGATAAGAATTTAAATATTTAAATAAATGAAAAAAAAAATCGATAAATAAAGATGAAGCGATGACAGCAGTAGTACATTAAAAAAATAACAGATATAAGGTAAAATATAAGAAAATTGTAATTAAAAATAACAATAAAAATCATTATTATATATATATATATATAATTATTAAATATTGACAAATTAAGAAACCTTACAAATTTTATAAAATCGAAATAAAATAGACGTTATAGACTTGATAAAATATGTAAAAAAATAAAAAAATTAAAAAAAAATGATTGAAGTTTGAAAATAAAAAAAAAACTTATTAATATTTATTTATTTTCAAGTCTCATTACTGTAATTAAGAACTGGAAGTTTTTAAAAGAAAATCCTCTGTATCTTCTACTACTTTCGAGTATACTTATTTAAAATCTGAGCTTAATACTTCTTCTAGAAAATTAAATATGGCGGCTTGCATGTCAAAAACATGAAAATTTTAAGGAACAACAAACTTCATACTTTCTTCAATCATCGATTCGCAAAAATCGTGTAATTAGATAGTAAAATTTTGTTTTTATTTTTCAAATGGTGATTTTTCATTTCAACTTTTTGAAAAAAAGATGCTTGGACTGCGATTCGCTTAGATATAGGCGGATCCAATATAGCGGTAAAAAAAAAAATTTTTGCGAATTGTTTGGAACTCCATGAAATTGCCCGTACATGGATTTTTGGAGTTACTGAATTTAAATCTCGTTTCCGAAAATAAAGATAAATGTTTCATTGGATCCGCCATTTTTAATTTTGAAAATGTTATGGTTTTCGACTGTTTACAAAGAACAGGAGAAACGGAAATGACAGAATCGTGCGAAAACAAAAGAGAATATTGACGCATTGATGGAAATTTAGTGACGTTGACGATAACTGAATGCAATTGTTATCATTACAAGGCAAATGAATGAAATCTGACGGCACTGATACATATTATTGTGTTATCTGTGACATTATTTGCCTCTATGGATGAAATAGAGTAGAATGATAAATTTTTGCGCCGATTTGCAGATGATAAAAAGTTGTTAAGCCCGGCATTACTATAGTCGTTTATTATATATGTATATTATCCTAAAATCCTCTTAATATGGATGTCGCATTTCTACATCAAAGTGCTTTCTTGTTCACGTACTTGTATGCTTTATATAATCCAATATTTATTTTCATCATCAGACATTTATAATATTCTTTAATATCGAACGACTTTTCACGAAGGCCTCCTTCAAAATAGAGTAGAGACAATAAGACGTTTTTCATTTTTTTTAGGTTATAAATTGTAAATTTTTCATCCTGATGAATTATATACGTCATTAAAAGGGATTGAAATATTCTGATGAACATGCGTGGATTTTGAAATAAATCAACAATACGGACAAGACACAACAGAAATACACAAGAATCGTAGAAAATTTTGATCGTATAATGATCGTAAATATATAAATTAAAGGTTGTATCTTGAAAAAGAAATGTTCAAACGCTTTGAACGAAATTAGATTAATATTTCATTAAATTCAGTAATTTTTAGAAATCGTATGTACTTTTTCCTCTTCAATTACACGTTTGTTAAAGCTGAAAACGAACTTTTTCGAATCTTGCTACTGCGTTATTACAGACCAAACAGGTTAAAAAAGAATAAACGGATATAAAATGAAGAAACGAATACTGTGTTTATTTTGTAATTAGCAACGTGAAAATCTGTTTAGTACAGGACTACGACGAGTTTCTCGTGATTCAACGAAGATATATGTATATATATTTCGTTTACATCTGCAGCGCAAGCTCTTTTTACGAATTTCGGTAGCGTTTTATACTTTACGTGCACGTACAAGTTATGGTTCATATAAATACGTGGTCGTTTTATATTTGATTTATATGTATTTTTTTTTTTAACACACGGCGAATCAAAATTCGAAAGCCAATTTTTACTTGAGATTTTTTCCTTTTTATATAGTTACTTTCTTATTTATTTTTTTTAACTTTCTTGTTATTATTTTGATATCAATGCCAATTCACAATTATCATTTAATACATGTCTTGAACCTATTAAAACAATTTGAGTTAATATATTTGATAATTCTTGTTGATTTATGAAGCTTATATAGGAACTACAGTAAATAATTTTTTTGTTTTAATATATGAATTTTTATCATACATTATTTTTTTTAGATCGCAGAATTGAACTTTCCACAATTAGTATTTACTCTGCGTAGTCTCTTGGCGCACTGCACATCATTTTCTGTATAAAAAAAAAAGAAAGAAATACGTATGCGAATAGTTTTTGATGCATTTCGTAACAAATAAAACTTCAAGGTATACGTTTTCTTCTCCAAACACAAGTATAATTTGCGCTAGCTGCACCTTTCTTTCGCAGGTTGAAATAAAAAACCAACCCCCGTTGGCTGGCGGCGTAATAAATCATTCGAAAAACGAATTGTAGACAAAATCAATTTCCGGCCAAGTCGTTCGGTCTTTCACGCTCGGTGCAGTCTCATTTTCAGTTCCAATTTAATCCGAAGGCTATATAAGAAGTTAGTGCGGTTAGTTCGCTGTCAGTCGCCGGTAACTGCGACATGTTACATCGTATACCGTATATTTCGACCTACTGAGCAGATGACGCGTGGGATTGACAAGCCATGATCAATAAAACAAGACTCGACAACCCTACCTTGACGTTTTATCGTTAATTCGATTTCGCACATCGGCGAGGGGGATACATATTTATCGTGTAGTCTCCATCATTTAGCACTAGATCCTTCATGGTTGAGCTTTTCGAATAATCAATTGGTTCGTGACAGTTTATGTTAAAGTACTTATTCAAGAGTGTAAGGCTATTAATTTATATTTTGAGAAAATTGATCGATTAAAATTAATTTCTGTAATTATTTGGTTTTTATTTAGAAATATTTTTCTTATCAATAAATAATTATTTCGAAAGAATCGTCTTATCAATAGGGAAGTACGTTCCTATACAAAATGAACATTATTCATTTTTTGATAAATTCTCGTGGTCAAATCAGTTTCTACAGACTCTTAATAATTTAGCATCCATTGCCTTGAAATTTTCATTCGATGCAACGAAGCAACTGAATTGAATATTCACGAACCTGTAGACAATTTGGAGTTTGGACGTCCATGGACGTACTTTTGCTTACATTGAAAGTCCATGTTTTGTCCAATGTACATCCAAATTTGGTCCATTGTAGGAACATGATGGGATGTCCAGTGTACATACACGTCATTATCATTTGTATGTACTCTGGACGTTCCATGGACGTCCAGTGTACGATTATTGGGCATCCAATGGTCGCGTGCCATGGATGTAGTGGACGTACTTTGGACTATTTGGGTTTGTACATATTTTTTGTTTCTTTAAAAATAATTTACAAAGATGATGATATTGCTGTATCAAGTTATGTCACTTTTAGTAATTTTGTAAAATTTTTCTTATTCAACATGGCGAATTTAAAATGGCTGCTGAAACAATTTAAGAATTGAAATTTTCTTTCTTTTCCTCTTACTTGTTAGTAAGATTGGCCTTATAATGAGAGCATTTTAAAAGAATATTTCAGTTCTTCCAGTTTCATTCCGAGTAATTCCAAATAGTGGATTTAAAAAATATTTTGAATTTTTTATTCTTTCGCATTAGAGGGAAATGCTAAATTTTAAAATCGTAGTATTTTTGTTATGTATATGCTAATAAATAATTATAATTAACGTTTCTTCTAATTACCTATTATAAATATTACATTAAATTAGGCACCATTTTGAATCCGTCAATTTTAATAATTAAAATCTGCATTCAGATTCGTGATGAGCGATCCCGAAAACACTATAATATCACAATTTTCATTAAAAACCGTCCATGTAAAAATTCAATGCTGCAAAGTATTAAGCATATATTTAGTTTTTGTTTTATATTTCTCCTTTTTAATTATTCCATTACTAATTACAGTCTTCATTGTTTTACCGTATTTTTAATATTCATCTTTTAATTTGTGAGATTTTGCTTTAACGTCAAATACATTTCATATTTTTTGGCGCGACATAGCGGTGAAAGTAAGAAAAATGGAGTAAACATTTTGTTAATATCAAGAATTACGATTAATGGAAAAGAAGGGAGAGAAGTAAAAGCGAGAGAAGGTCTACTAGAAGCGAGTGTATAGTAAATCCGTAGGATTACAACTCTGAAGAAAAGATATATTGAAAAGTAGATATTAAATGGAAACTAAAGATATTCGATTGGATCGAACGGAAATTTCATTTTACGACGTAAAGTTACAAATTTCACATTTGCGAAGAATTAAAATTGAACC
The DNA here is from genome assembly GCA_030522945.1 of Trichopria nigra. Lineage (NCBI taxonomy): Eukaryota > Metazoa > Arthropoda > Insecta > Hymenoptera > Diapriidae > Trichopria > Trichopria nigra. The sequence goes on from JAPYZR010005100.1 coordinate 14,417, forward strand.
CAGCAGGAACATACTGAATGTACATTTTGGGTTAGTACAGCTGCGTAGTTAATAATACTTGATTATATAAGAAGACACCGTTTTAAGAGCAGCAAAGTTCAAAAGGAAAAATCAACATAATTTTGTTTACTACAGTGATGAGCTGAAAAAAGATAAATGATGGGCAGCGAGTACATTTGGAATAAAAAAGTCCAACGACTTCGCGAAAATATGATGGAGTTTTGTACATCTCTCTCTATCATATTGACTGAAAATATCAGTATATTCGATTAATAGTTCAACTGCAAAATAAATAATAATAATTATTCTTATCATTACAAATAATCAACAAGGTTTTACTTCTGGCGATATAATGTCTTTTAATGTTGTAAAACGAATTTTAAGAAATCAAATATGATCATCAAAATGAGATTGAATAAGATGCTAAACTGGAACTGGATGATGGACAAAACAATCCTTTTTCTATTTTACATCTGAATGAGAAGTACGACAGACGAGGGATCGTGGATTATGGTCGATTTTAACGATATTACCTTGAATTCTAATGTGCAAATATCCGTGGCCAGATGCAACTAATGACCCGCGCACGTTTCGGACGAGCGTGCATATATGCGAGGCTTGTGCGGCATTCGCATACATTTATGGACCCTTCCTACTGTATATTTGCGTAAACAAACTGCTGCTTTCGCGAGTTTACTATTTACAGCCAGCGATAACGAATGTTATTTTGTTAACCTTTTATAGTGATATAAAGATAAAGCAAAGTATTTTACCATTGCGCAACACATGACATTTTTAACGTTTCATTATATATCTATTTCGTCATTTGATCAGAAAAATCATTTTCGTCGCAGAAACTTTTGTACACCATGGAAGACCCTCAATTGTGCCATTCACCCACGTTACTACGAAAGGTGTAGCATATATAGAAGGCGATTATAAAGTGCCCAAGCCCTTGGCATCAAAAGGCGGATAAAATCCTCTGCTGGGATCCTGGGTTCGAATGTGCAGTCAGGTAATATCAGTAGTACGTGATCCGCGAAGTAACGCGGGGATAATTTGGCCATCAGTTCGATCCGACAGATTCACGCGATTTAAGTATAACGTCCTTTCATTGTGCTGATGCTGAGGATCATTTTTCCAGCATGGAAGGGTTGAGTTAATCGTCCGACACCTAAAGCGAGTAGTGATCGTTAAATTGTTAACGCTCGCGCTATAAACTGCAGATGTCGAAGCTGGAAATGGAGCGTGGGACGATCGATTGGTTCGTACACCCTATTTCGAGGTTATCTTACGATGCAACAAAAGCCAGTCTCTGCCCGTAAATACCCCCTGTATCGCAGTTTCGCCTCGGGTGATAAGAGCACCCGCTAATAAAAGGCATCTTTATTCATTAAACGATGTATGTCGGAAAATCGGAAAATTTACGATCCTAATCATGTTTCTATTAACGTGCAGGAACGAGAAATTGTCCATGAAGGTTCACGGCGCATTTATCATAAAATTTTCGTTTAAAAGATAGGCATTTCGTTTAAGAATTTCAAAGTAATTAGCTGGTCTAGTAAATATCAAAGTGACTTCACTCACGATATTGAGGTCTACATGGATAGATAACGCCGAAGGTCGATGCCAATGAGTGGCAACACTGATGCGTCCGACGCTGCTGCTTCGACGACTTGCCATCATCACTGTAATCGCCATCGCTGATGTCGTCGAGTGGCATCTTCGCTTCCCTGTTAAGCCTTTATCCACTTTGTCCATTCCTCCTGTACCTTAGGCGACATCCTCGGCTCGCTGCAAAGCCACAAAGAATTGATTTAACTAATGCCCTTATTCAATGTCTTTCAAACTTTTTTATTAGCTCGCTTAAATCCTTTTTATCTGCGAACGTCGCATTGTCCGCGGGTAATATTCGCGCTATAAAACTATAAAGTATATAAGTATATTGTGGTTATCATGCATCTCTTGATAATATAATTTATAATTATATTTTTAGTTTAATATTTTAATTATAATTTTTATATAAAAGCATGACTCCAGTCAATAAAACTGATGCTGAATGAAATGTGACAGTACTGTGGAGCAACGCTACTAGTTTTGAATATATTATGACTTGTTTTCTGAATTGCTCCTATAATATGAAACAACAAAACAAGAACTAAACGAGATAATGAAACGAGAATATAAACGTAGTGATAAAAACATTTACTCCCCGATACTAATCACCGCTTGTAGTATAGGTTGTATCACAGAATCGAACTGGCGTTCAATATATATAGTATATACAACAAAGCCAAAACAATAAAACTCGATTGAATATAGGACTATAGGATACGAATGTTGGATGGGAGACAATAAAACTAATGCTCAATAAAAGCAAACAGAATTGGCGCATAGTGCGGGGCTGCGAAACTCCGTGTTAGAGGTTGGTTTGATCAATTGATAACAAATACTTCACATTCGATAAATTGATGCAAGGATGCAAATGTCGTGATCCATTGTCATTCGGTGCAAACGTCTTTAGCAAATGTTTTCAATAGCGTGTTGGATTTTTTACAATATATATATATATATATATAGACGAATATTCCTTGGGTATTCGCAATTCCGCGACTCGTGCGAATTCCTATATTTCGCTAACTTTCGCAATTCAGCGAGTTATTTGCCCTGGAACAATATTCGAAATTTATTTCACGCAAACAACCACTGCCTTTAACGATAGAACCAACATCGATATTCGATTATAAGCAGGAGTAGCGCTACGTTATGTATATGTATACATCTCCGACATCAGTCACAGGTCAATCCGTCGACGTCCAAATATTTGTATTATTGTTGAATTCTTTAACGACGTAACTCGCCTTACTGCCTGGAGTAAAATATTTGTCAACCCCGTGACCCACAGTTCCGCAACCCGGTGCACTTTATTCGATCATAAAATAAATTTTACAAGCAATGGTAAATTTTCATTTTCCATCACGCGAAAAGGCAGATGCTGAACGTGTTGAATTTACCCACTTTCGGGTTACATCAAGGACTAACGGTATATTAAAAAAACCAATAATATTCCAGAATATTAATGAATAGTAATTTTTAAAAGAATCGAAGCTGAGAAAAATGCTACAACAGTAACACAGAAAAGTTCATCGACAACAGCAAAAATATCGATGGGAGTTTTAGTCATGGCCGCCGGCTGCATAGCTGTGCGCTCATAGTTGTAGAATTCCGAGTTTGTATATTTGTAGAAACATTGTTTCCACATAAAGCCTGTTATGTTCAGTTCTATATGCGATTCGGACAATTATGTAAGTTTGTTTTACAAATTTATTTTGCGAATTAAGTCGTTAAATTTTTACAGAATATTACAGAAATTTATACGGAA